>JAADXQ010000625.1:0-10759 GCA_023337915.1 Pythium angustatum | reverse complement strand
CGGCTTCCAGTACGTGACGACTGCGACGTGTCTTCATGGTCGCGCCGCTGTTCCACGGGTAGAGCCACCGTGCCTCTGGATTGATCTCGAACGCCCAGGCACTGGAGGATCGGTACGCGACGCGCGATGTGACCCACGTCGACTTCCAAATCTGCGCTGAACCCAGCAAGCAGATTTTCAACCTATCAGCTTCGACCACGTCGGGAGTGTTGGTAATCGGCCCCGGAAGCAGCCGACCCTCACTCGCTATACCGACTAAGTCAATACGGAGACCCCCAGGAACGGACATCGATCTAGAACACACTGACCAACGCTCGCGCGAACCACCAGCACGTTTGTAAACTCAGGGACGTCAACTTGGACGGACTTGACGCGCACGGGATGGAGGGACAAGAAGTGGCAGGGGACGCCGCGACCGCCGCAGGCGTCGGAGCGGCCGCTGTTCATGAGCACCCAAGTGAGTGGGGGGGTCTCACGAACGACGAGCGAGAGGACGTCATCGCTAGACTCATACAGCAACGAGGGATGACAGAGAAGAGCGCCAGGGCCGTCGTCACAAACGGCAAATGTGAGGAATGTACGTGTGCTTTTGGGACTGAAGTCACGGAGGACGCGTGCATGTGCAGTTGCCACTGCCTCTGCTGTTGCGCACCGCTCTTCCGGTGCCAACAAGAATGCGTCTGCAGCTGTGAATGCCACTATGAGGCGATCCCGGACAGCGACTCAGGAGAGGAGTCAGAGAACGAGAGCGACGATTCCAATGACGAGGAAACAGAGCGCGACAGCCTCGTGTCGGCCACTCCATCAGAGGACGCCGGCGAGCAGACAGACAGAGGAGACAGCTTGATGGCTAGCGTCGGAGAGAACCCAGGAATTGCAGAGCAGTCCGGGCCAAACAGTCACGGTGACACCGCGGAGCCTTCGGGCACAGCGGCGAACGGAGTCACGGCTGGAGAGGCATCGACGGCAGCAGCAGAACCAGGGGAGAACACGCACACAAACCAACAGGCCCTCAACTACTCGACAAGCACACACGGAGGAAGCCAACCCCCCGGACAGGAGAGCAAACGTAAGGCGCAGGGGTCATCTGCGAGACCAGCGGCAGACCAAAGCGATGAGGATATGATGAAGGCACCGGCACTGCCAACGACTCTCGATGACCGGACGACGGGACAGATCTATCATCTCTTCCAAGAACAACTACAGGCCAGTGCAGATTCAGCCCACGACAACTGCCTACGCATCGTAGCAGAGCTGTTCGAACGTACCTACAAAGAAGCCATACTACCCGGCCAAGCCAAGCAAAAACCGAACAAGCTTCCCCAACTCACGCAAGAGGAAGTGCGGCTACTCAACACACTAGTCACCGCAGTCATCCGCCAGAAGAAATTCACCTTCCAACGAGTCTTAGGACTACTAAAAGAACTTGCTCTGGCCTCGGTGAAGTCCAAATGGTCGTTCTCGAACATCCTGAAAGACCGAATCGACAGCGCCAAGGAAGAAAAATCGACACCAGCAAACGAATGGACCCAGCGAGCCGCGACGCAGGCCAACAAAGTCAGCACCGAGCTACAGGAAGCTTTTCGATTCGATCCGAGGGTCTTCGCGGAAGAAGACGCGAATGAGCTGCGCGAGATTTGTTCTCAACACCATGTATTCCCCACAACGAGGCGAGAACCCACTCCGAACGAATGGAGAATCATCGTAGGGATGATGGACGGCACGATCATCCACAAAGCTCTCCCAACGTTCCTCAAACGATGCTGCGACGCAAGACAAATGGCCTGGATCCAAACTCAAATCCGGGATCGAGCGGAAGGCGAGATTTGGGCGCGACTCCCCCCGAGCTTCGTCGTCTACGACCACAATCAGACCTCCAAGCGGATTATCGGGCAGATCCGCAGAGACGCAACCCGACTGAAGTGGCCGGACGACAAGCTGTTCCGAGTTCTAGGACTGGTGAAAGCAGCGGCGTACGACAAAACAAAGCATTCTATTCATCTGTTTTTCTTCACGAAAATGGATGCAGCCCTTGCCGACGGAATCGTCATGCCGTACCGAAACGCTAAGCTCACGATGCGCAACCCCGACGACGAACTCCCGCAGAGCGGTCTAGACGATGATTCCATGGCAGGGACCCGTAGAGTTCGAGACGGCCTGGTCAATGATCGCTACCAAGCCTTCCACAAAGCTCGATTCACGAACCTCACGCGTACGATGAACGTCGAGGCCCTCACTGAGTATCTAGCGAAGCTCACGGACAATGCGATCAAGATTGGCATCCCTCTAGACGCGTACGGTCCCGATTCGGATTGGTCCCAGACGTGGGACTTCTATGCAACAACTCCTCAATGCCCGAAGGCGCTCGAAGCAATCAATCGTATCATCTGGGACGGTCACCACATCTGGCTCCTCCATAACCCAGGCCAACAGGCCCCACCGTGCCACCAATGTGCCCAGCTTGGTCACCAAGCCGCAGCCTGCACCACACCCGAGGCCGACTGGATCAACGAACACACGCTGGAGGTAACGACGGCAGAATTAAGTGCTTGCTCGACGACAGATGTCGGACAAACCGCAGAAGTGAATGACTGGGAACACTTCCTGCGCCTGGGCAACCGCGGAGCAGTGGCACCGGGCCAAGACCGGACGGAACACCAGTCAGGACAGAGCAATGCAGAAAGGCGTGATAACAAGGGAACGGACGCGGACGCCCAAGGGAGTCAGGACTCTGCGACAAACCAGCGTGAGGACAACGATCAAAGCACCAGCACGGGGACACAGTCACATGAGGCTAACACCGTAGCCAACCAAGACACCACGAACGATGACGCGACCAAAACCACAGCCAAGGAACCAGAAGAACACGACAAGACCGGAGCAGGGACAGCGGAAGGGACACCACAAGACTCCAAGAAGGCGCAGGGTCCAGAATGGATCACGGTGGGCGGCAAAGCCTCGGCGAAGCAGTCCGGACAGAGCCGGCCCAAGCACGGCCACGGCATTGATAACAAGGACCTACTGACACCGAGCACGACCAAGAAGGGGACTCGTACCACTATCTCGTCACTCGGCAACGTGATAGTTATCACCGACGAAGACACGACGAAAGACACGAACGCGAGTACGACGACAGAAGAGACGAAAAGCGACACAGCAGACACGAGCGCACAAGTATTGAGTGGTACCACAGCCGACAAAGCAAGCAAGCACGCGAAACCAAAGAAGCAAAAGCAACACAACAACACCACGCAGAACCACGGCAGCAAGACCAAGAGTCGCCAGAACCAGTACAGCCACCAGGAGACCGAAGAAGAAGCCATCCAGAGTGCAATTAGGGAGGTCCAGCTCCAGCGAATTACAGACCAGCTGACTGCGACGGTGGCGAAGCATGCAGACACCTACAATCGCACGCACCTGATCAAGAAAATCGACGGTGCACTAGAACACGTCACAACTAAGGCATCGAAGCGATGGATTTTGAACGCGATTGATGGGCTACTCACCAAGACACCGGAAACTGGTAACTGCCAATATCACGCCTCGACGGAAGCCGCCTTCCAGCGTGATATCTTGCAGGAAGACGACGAGAAGCAGACGGTGATGGTCCATCACACGATCCTGCAAAAGTACGCTCTCCAAGTAGCTTCTGAGGTGATTCCAGGGGGTGAGCAGATCGGAACAAATCTCAGCGCTCTGGTCGATGGGGCACCGGAGACGGCAGACGGCAGCCGAACGGAGACGCCGGCAACGAGGTGGCACGAGTACTACAAAGACATCGCACTCAGCAAGTCGGGTGTGCGCGACGTACTGGAGCCGAGGCTCTGGGGAGGCCACGACTCCCAACGCACCCTCGCTATGGTGAGACGCAGGCCGGTTTTCAACATCCGAGAGGTTGACTCGCGTACGGCGTATGTCCAGTACTACTACCCGTGGAAGACGGCGGCGGGAACACTGACCGCCAAGCAAGCGCAACCCGGACTCGAGGAGTGGCTGAAAGCGATCAAGGAGGATGCCGAGCGACATCACACGGCCCCGATCGTGCTGGTGCTGACAGGACAACATTACCAGGCCGTCCTCTTCGACAAGCAACGACGCGTCCGCGACACCAAACCCACTCCGACGCTCAAGTCGCCCACCCTACTCGATCTCTGGTCCAGTCTGCCAACGGTGGACGAACTCATCGCTGCGAGAAGAAAGACCACACCAGCCAAAACAACTGCAGATGATGGACACACGAGAGAGGAGCTGCTGCTCTCGAACCCACAACTGGAACGAAGCGACCTCATCGAAGTCCTGGGCCAAAGCAATTGGTCGACACGAGACAAGGAAGAGGTGGTGTCGATTCTCGTCTCTGGGGCGACCAACATCAACGAGTTACTGACATTCACGACCGAGAACGAGGCAGAAGACCATCACCAAGGCGCGCTCATGTCGGCTGAGGAGATGGAACTCTCGGACTCGTCATTCGAGAGCCCCACGCAAAGCAGCGCACCGACAACCAGCCAAGTAGAAAGCGCAGAGGGGAACCCACACCTGAGCCAAACGTCCACGCAATCCTCTCAAACGTTCCAGACCTCAACTGGACAGGCCTACCAACAGCACGCAGATGAGATGTGGAGTGGGGTGCAAAGGGAATGGCGTGAGCAGTATCCGGGTGAGATACCGCCAGACCTAGTGGACTACGGCAGACTGGCGCACTGGGCAAAGCACAAGTCGGGCTTGCTGCTGGAAGCAGGCAGATGGGCGACAAACCCTTTCACGCTGCTCGAGCACCTGAAAGTGGCCGACATCAAGCTGTGTGTCGAAGAACTGCGGCAGGAATATCTCGTGACGCAACTCACGGAAGTAGTCGAAACCGTCGCAGATATGCAAGTGCGCAATGAGCTGAGGGAATGGCTCCACGCCGTCAACCAACAAGACAACGTGAATATCCGACGCGGTCAACTCAGAAATGAGACACGGTGGGCACAGCTACGCACACATGCGGCGCGCTTCATCAACGGACCGACGGCACTACCATTCGTCAAGAAAGAGTACTCACCGACGTGCGCGTATGTGTTCGCGTTGGACGCCCTGTTTCCAGACATACCAAAACTAGCTTTCCAAAGCAGCACGTCTGTCACGCTGCCGCCAGTCGTTCGCATGACCGACGCCTTCCAGTACGTCCCGGATTTCCGGTCGGCGTTCGAAAAAGCGGTGAGCATGAAGTCCTGGCGACCCATCCAAGTCTACTTCGAGTTCCTGTTGGCCAACAGAGACGCCGAAGTACTTCGGTACTAAGGGCCGCCAGGCTGAGCACAACGAGGGCGAGCTTGCCCCAGCGAGTACTACACCCTCGACCAGGTATGATGAAGACGAGCAACGGAAGAACGAGAAGAAGAGAACAGTATTGCAGGAGCTCAATGTAGCCCAATGGGTCACGAGCTTCTACAATCCAGAACAACACGACAAGAAAACAAAAAACACCAACCCCAAGTATTCGACACGGTCGACCAGTGGTATCCTGACGCAGAATGTACGGGGATTCCGCGACTTGAAGGACAATCGCAACCTCTGGATGGCGGGGTGGAAACGTCTCTTGGGAGGCAAGATGATCCAGATGATCCTGATCCAAGAAACACACGTGGCATCACCAGCGGAGGCTCTCGAGCTAGAGAAGGCGTGGTGCAGATTGTGGGGGAAGAGTTGGCGCCCGGAGATTGGCCTGTCACATTGGAGTACGAGTGGAGAGAGGACGGGAGGAGTCGCAATTCTACTACATCCCTCGGTCGCAAACCAATACAAACGCGTGGAGACAGAGCTCGAAGGCGATCGAGCGATGGTGGTCGAGTCGTCGACCCGGCGAGTGATCAATCTCTACGCACCGAACGACCACGGAGCCCGGGAACCATTCTTTGCGACATTGGAACGATGGATCAAGACCGACCTGGAACTCCTGGTCGCGGGCGACTTCAACTGCGTTCTGCAACGGGAAAAGGATCGGTTTACCAACGGCGCCTGGCGGGAAGAGGGTACGGAGAGCCCAACTCTCTCGGAGATTGTCCAGACGACGGGCATCGTCGACGCGCGACACGTCCATGAAGACAGAGCGAAGTCGCCAACGCTAGAACGGCTCACATACTGGGCGGACAGATCCGGAGCGAGACTCGACCGCAGCTACATCAGTGCCAATCTGAGAGGATGGGTCGTGGCGACGGAAGAGGTGGTGCCATGGCGACAAACTGATCATCGAGGAGTAGTGACCTGGCTACGCGACCCGATCTGCAAAGAGCTTCTCCGACCGCTGGCGGCGAATCTCTACCCGATCCGGGGCCGGAGTGCCGAGCAACTTGAAACGGCACTCGGCGTGGAACTGAGACGCGTGATGATCCACGCCGAGCGGACCAGACAACCATGGGACGACCAACTCGAGGCTATTGCTCAAGCGCTACGCAAGGTCCGGAGGAAGGAGCAGCAGAGGGCGACGCGGCAGAGAAAGCGACGAGAAGCGCGGCAGAGGAGAAGGATCGAAACATTCAGTGATCTCATCCGCTACGTGGAGGAACGAGAAGAGCGACGAGCACTGGCAAAACACGGAAATTTCCTGCTCACGCAAAGTGGCAACTCGGCGCAGGTTCTCAAGCGTCTGTCGCACCGAGAAGGAACAATGCCGATTACTCTCACCGCGGACGAGGAGGACAATCAAGAGCAGACGGACGCCGACATCATGATGCACGCCTGGCGAACACTCTTTGAGAGAGGCCACGCAAGTCTGGACGTTACTAAACACCAAGACGCATGCAACGGTTTTTTCAATGTCCCTCCTGATGTCACCATCAGCTCCGACGACAATGCGCTGCTGCTACGGGCTATCACAGAGGAGGAAGTCACAACGGCCATGACTACGCTTGGCTCAATGAAAGCTGCAGGTGACGATCGGTTGTCGAATGATTTCTATCGAGATTGGCATGAAGTCCTAGCCCCAACCTTCACCGCTGAGTGCAATCGGTTGCTGCAAGGAGAGGAGATGCCACCAAGCTTCTCGCGCGCCATTATTGTACCCATCTACAAGGGTGGAGATCGCACCAACGCTCTCAACTACCGGCCAATCTCGCTGCTCCAATCGAGCTACAAGATCTACACCAAGATCCTAGCGGAAAGGGTGCAACACAGCTTGCCGAAGGTAATCAATGACGACCAAAACGGATTCGTGAGGGGACGAGCGATGGCCAACAACGTGACATTGCTACGAGCGCTGCTCGAGCAAGACTACGACGTGTCAAGCACCAAGAGCGACGACTGCCCAGCAATTATCCTCCTAGATTTCAAGAAAGCGTATGACACGCTCGACCGTGGTTTCGTCCTACACGCCCTACGCACTTTCGGGTATGCGGAAGAATTTGTGCAGCTCGTGGAGAACATCCATAAGAACACGACGGCCAGCTTCCTGGTCAACGGGGACCTATCCGACCAATTTGCGATTGTGAGCGGCATCAGACAGGGATGTCCACTGGCGCCGCTCCTCTTTCTACTGGCGGCCGAGATGCTCAAACACGCAATTGACAATGACGACCGACTTCAGGGAATCACACTGCGAGGGCAGGAGCACGACTATATCCACACGTTCTCGGCGTTTGTAGATGACTCGGTTGTCTTTCTCCAAGCTGGCAGTATGGTCACTGCCTTGCACGACGTACTACAACGATTTGGGGACTTCTCCGGCCTCCGGGTCCAACCCCAAAAAAGCCACGCGATTGTGCTCAATCGAATGTGCACGGACAGCCAACTTGGACCGTTTCCAGTGGTCTCAGTCGGTGCTACAGTACCGTACCTGGGCGTTGAGATGGGACTTGCACCGCTGAATGAGATCAATTGGACCAAGCGAGTGGACAAGATCGAAACGACGCTGGGCATTCTGAGCAAACACACCACGTGTGTGCCGGACCGAGTGGCTGTCATCAACCTCACCTGCACGGCAAGTTTACTGTTCACAGCGCAATTCTTCACACCACCACCACGAACGCTCCAGAGGTTGGACTCGATCTTTCGCCAATATGTCTGGCATGGCACCATAACGACGAACCCGCGCAAATGCCACAAGATCGACCGTGACATCATGGTCTTGCCGCTCAAGATGGGAGGGCTGGGGCTGTGTGACTATCGGGGCGCGATCCTACATCAAGCGGCCAAGACGATCTTGAGGTGGAACTCGAGTCCGAACGGAAAATACTGGGAAGCGATGCGCGGCATCGTCGCAGCGCAAACCGGAGCACACGCGAGCACCTGCACGTGGACCCACCCGTCGACGCGACGATACTCGAACACCAAGTCGCTAGGCTGCACTGACAACATGCTCGCGATCGGACTACAGCTCACGCGAACGGCCATGGGCATAGCACAGAGCCAGCCGGCAGACTTGATCAAGAAGAAGAGTGAGGCACTGCAGAGCATGACAGCTCCGGAGCAAGGGCTGAGATGGATCACCTCAAGTAAAGGCCAAATCACAATACGACAGCACGGAAGAGCGAGCTGGACGCAACTCCGACAAGAAACGTACGCGTCCATGCCGGCCGAGATTCGAACCTTCTGGGACGAATTTCCATGGTGGGAGAACGAGTGGATCCGTGATAGTGAAGGAAGATCTGTACGACGTCAAGATTTCCCGACGATCGCGATCTCCACGGTACAGGAACTCCGCCTACACGAAGTCACATTGGGCACTTTCGAATTTCACAACCCGAGCGCCAGCTCGTCCCGAAAGACGGCGGCCAGCAACCGCGTCCTCGCTCGATGGCTTTCCATTATCGTGCTCAGCGCCGGAGCGCTCGCTACGGACCCAGCTGGCATCAACAAGGAGCGGGTGTACGGTTGGACACGAGACGATACCTTCGACCGGTACGAGTGGCGAGCTAGTCGCGGAGGCGGGCTCGTTGGACAAGCCATTGACCAGAAATGGGAAGGCCGGCTGCCGGAAAACACTGACACCATCATGGCCAGGCACATCGCTTGGGGACAACCGATCCGGTTCGAGGCGGCCCATGGGTCCACGCGAGTGATCGAAGATCTGGATCGGCTACGGGAGCACAGTGCCATCGTGCTCCACGGGCACCCGCTATTGCAGCGAGGACCAACCCTTCCAGTGCCCCTCCTCAAGAACGACATGGCGAGCACTTTACGGAAACGCATGGCTGACCAACACATCCGACCACTGCTGACGAAGACATCCCAAGGACTGGAGAAGCTCATCCGGCGACTGCAGACTGTGAGACAACGCAACAACGACTTCGGCACGGCATTGCAGCTCGTGCCACTATCCACCCTGCACAAGAAAACGTGGGGGACCACGGCGCAGCAGCATTTCCTGTGGTACCGAATGACCATTGGTGCCTTACCAGTGAGAGACAACGTGGGTGAACTGCCGGCGTGCCCGTTCGAGTTCTGCCCCGGGGCAGCAGCTGCGGATCTGGAGCACATCATGTGGTCCTGTGCAGGGGCTAAACGCGCGTGGGCAGGGCTCTACAGGAGCTGGACCGGTAAAGCGGCGAGACCGGCGAGCGATAGACTCCTGCAGCATGTGGCACAGAAGACAGCACCACAACTCGCTCACACCGTGCGAGCCGCCCTTCACACAGAGACCACACAGAACGGAAAGATCACCCAGTGCGAGAACCGAGGATGGAGGGTCGCCTGCGAAGCCATCGCCCAGTCCCTCTGGCTGCAACGGAACGCAGCCGTCTTCGAGCGGGAGACTCCAAATGTTTTTGAACACGCGGGGAAAGCCATGAACGCAGCACTCAAGCAGATACGCGCACTGAGCAACCAGCTCCGCACGGCGGAGAACACGCGAGACGCAGGCCGGCTCCTGTCCACACTGGCCCAACAGTTGAACGAACCGAAGGAAGACGCAGGGGAGCGCACGGTCGAGGCCCGCCTCTACTTCGACGGGGGTTCGAGAGGCAACCCGGGGGCAACCGGAACGGGCAGTGTACTGGTCGAGCGGGCGACTAAGGAGGAGGAGTGGACGGTTGTCTGGTGGAACGCGCACTTTCTAGGAGACGACTCGACCAACAATGCGGCCGAGCACGAAGCACTGCGACGAGGTGTCACCGCCTGCGCAGCCCGATATCGCAATCAGAAGGCACACGTCGTCATCGTTGGGGATAGCCAGCTGATCCTTCGCCAAGTCGAAGGAAGGAACGCAACTACCACACACCCAATGGAGCACGCAACGACACGGACACGACAAGCGCTCCGCCGACTCGAATCGTACGAGATGCGCCACACACTACGGAACGGAAACATGATGGCGGACTTCCTTGCCAACACCGCGATGGACCAGCGATCGGCCACTACCGGCCCAACGGGACCGGACCAGACTACGAACAGAATCTATGATCTCTTGCAGGGAGACCTAACACATCCCACCACCGACATCCGACCACACCATGACATCCTCGAGACCCTCCAGCAACAACTAGAGCTGCACCGACTACAACACCCACCAGCATCCCGGAAACGGTCAACCCCGGCACCCTCACCCACCCTCAACGCGCAACGCGTACGAAGGCGAACCTCTTAGGAAACCCCACTTCACAGGGTGTGTAGACGCTAGACGGACGTAGTCTGCTAAGGTCAATACATTCTCCCACAACAAAAAAAAAAAATAATAATTTCTCGGGAAATGTCTACGACAACAACAACAGCAGCAGTAGCCATAGTGACGACGACGAATCGAACAAAGAAGAAGAAGGATCGAACGCAGATGAAGCCCACGCGG
>JAADXQ010000624.1:0-10760 GCA_023337915.1 Pythium angustatum | reverse complement strand
TCTACAGAAGCGATCGCCTGTGCATTTCAAACTCGCATGCGCAACGGTCGACCCGGGGACACGTGCGTACGACCCGAGCCCGCTCAAAGTCTACATCAAGTCGCTCGGACTGCCGCACTTTTACCTGAGCGAGAACGTGATGGCCCGCGCACAAACCAAGCTGCGCGGTCACTCGCTGCTATCGTACACCGCTCGCATGCGACGCGGCGCACTCTACAGCTGCTGTCGTCAGCACGGCTACAACAAGCTCGTGCTGGGTCACCATTTCGACGACGTCGTTGAGAGCTTCTTTCTGTCGGCGATCCACAACGGCCAGCTCCGGACCATGCGTGCGTGCTACTGGAACGACGCGCACGACGTCTGTGTCGTCCGTCCGCTCGTGCTGGTGCGTGACCACGTGATCAAGCAGTTTGTGATGGATGCGCGGCTGCCGGTTGTGAGCGAGAACATGCCATCGGGCTTCGAAGAGCCCAAAGAACGGCAGCGCATCAAAGGCATGCTCTCCAAGGAAGAGAGCTTGTTCCCCGAGCTCTTTGGCAGTCTGCGACGTGCGCTGGAGCCGCTGCTGTCGGGCGAGGAGATCAGAGGAAGTCACCGCTCGGTACTGGCGGAGTCGGCGCTGCGTTCTGGTCCCAACGAGTCGACGTCGCCAACGAAGAACAAGAAGAAAGCGGAGGTGGACGCAGCGGTGAGCAAGCGCAAAGCCAAGACTGTTCGAGAGACCTTGAGCCGATTGCTCCGCTCGATTACTGCGTAGACATATAGGGTAGGTTAGGTTAGTTGCACACTCACACTTTAGGTTAGGATAGGTTTGGGAGAGAATGAAGTCAGGCCATGAAGAGACACTTGCCCAAAGGATCCTTCCCACCGCTGCAGAATGGTGCGCTTTGCGCAGGGCCATGGCGCCGCTATCTCCATGGAAATGAAGGTCGCACTGACGCATCCGTTGTCGGTCGTGCGCTGGCGTCATTGGTTTCAATGCGAACTGAAGCCGCTCGTGCGGGAACAAGGCAGCGGCGAGGGTGCTCCACTGGACGCAGCGTCGCGACGCATCGAGTGGCTCGATGGCGGGACGATCTTGGAAAGCAACGCCACCGAAGCATTGCGCGGCGTCTGTGAAGGGCTCGATATGCTGGCGCTCGTCTCGCGCATCGACTTGGACGCATGGAAGTACGAAGTGACGAGTCTGTGGTCCACGGCAGCAGCGCTGTGGTTGGACCCATCGCGTTCACAAGCGACAGCGTTCAAAGTTGGCGTCGCGTTCAACGTGACAAGAATGAACGAGCTCACAACACTCGTGGGGCGCTGCATCGATCTCGAACGGCCGTACGCAAGCTACATGAAGCTCCGCTCGTGTGTGGTGTACAGGGAGTCACCAACCGCCACGTTCAGTAGCCGTGAGCTGACGACGCGTCCTTGTATCTAGGGTCGAGTTTGGCGCGGTCGTCCGGTCGGAGCTGCCTAATCTGCTGCTGCACGTGTTGCAGGCGGCCATGATTCAGCAGACCCGACGCGCTCAGAGCGAGGCATCGAGTCTCCAACCGAGTCGGTACGCGATGCTGAAGGAGCGAGCCCTGCTCGAGATCGTCGAGGTGGGTTTCGCACCCGACAAAGACCACTGCATCGATCAAGTAAGTCTTGGCTACCTCTTCAAGCTTGCCGAGTGCGGCGTCGCCATTCGTGATCTCCCGGCGCTCTCTGTCGAGCTGGGGGATTTCTCGGAGCCACTCGAAGCCGACGAAGGGCGCACTTTTGTCGAACAGCTTCGCTGTCTCATTGCCGGCGCTGGCTCGCTATCTGGAAGAGCGCCGTGCGTCGGTGTCCAGACACTCACGATCTCGGATCTCACGCCACCGAGTCTGTACATGGCGCTCCTGTCGGCAGCTGAAGAAAGCCGATCGCTCAAAACCGTGCGATTGCTGCCGTCAACACCAAAACCCTCGTATGGAAACTACGACCAACGAAACGAAAAAGACACCACGGTCTTCTTTTGGCGGTGCGTGGGGACCACGCTGCTCAGTCGACACGCCAGGCACAGCATCCAGCGGATTGAGATCGACGCCACGCACCTCGGGCTCAAGCACATTGACGCGATACGCGTCGCGAGGGAGAGCCGAACGCCTCTCAAGGCACTGCTTGGTTCGAAGGCCGTCCGGAAAAATATGAAATCTCACTCTCGAACGGCAATGACCTCCCTCGTCTATCTTTTCCGGCAGGATGACGACGACGATTCACCGAATTTGGAGGTTTCTTACGAGCTGCCGGCGCCGATCGAGGTTGGTGTCATTGAGCAAGGCGCTGTGGATGGCTCGTGGGCCGTCTTGCTGCCCGGGTGGGGAAAAGGATGGATCTATTCGCGGTTTGGTGAGGACGCTGTGGACCGAGTGACCGCCACGTCGACCTCGACGATCCGAGAAGTGCGCATCATCGCCGTCTCTGAGAAATCTCTCTCGGCCGTGGGGGAACTCTTGGAGATGATCGGAAGCCGCGTTGAGTCGATCGAAGTAGTGGCTTACAAGGATCGCACTCCGCTCGATTCGTTTTGCATGGACGTGATGGCGCACTGTCCTCGACTCCACGGGCTCAACCTCTATCAGGGCCACATCACGAGCTTGGATATGTTCCTGGACTCGGCGATCGTGTCGAGCTGCCAGCTTCATCACCTCGTGTTCCACCGTGTGGATGCTGCCGACACGAGCCACCTGAAACGATTCTTCACGGCACTTGGCGAACCGCATCATCCGCTGGCGAGGCATCTTCAACAACTCGAGCTGGGGCTGACTGTCGCAACGCCCTCAACGGCTCACGCAATCTGCGACTTTGGCCGCGTGCTTCCATTGAACCGTCAGCTTCATACGCTGCGATTAAATTTGCAGCTGCGTGCGCAACGCATGGGCCGCGACTCCATCGTACAGATGGCTTCTGCGTTCACGCTGGCCAAGACAATGGTCAAGAGAGACCGATTGACACTGGCTCAGAAGTATGCGTTCCTAAGTGTCACCGTGATGCCTCGCGCCGATCGGACTAGCCAAGCCACGCTCGACGCGACCGTGATTTCTTGCATCTTTGTGTTTGCCGCGAAGGTCGAGCCGCGCGAAATCAAGATCGAAATGCGCGGGCCACCGGGATAGGAACGCTCGCACGCTTTCCATCGGCAGGGAAATCGTCTGGGTCCACAACAGCAGTCGTACCGAGGGCACCATCGTAGCAAGTCCATGGATCGCAATGGGTACAAGCCGAGATATATGGTTGAACGTGTATTGTCCGTGGTGACTCACTGCGGTTTCAAATCTGAGGTAGACATGGTTGAGCGAGCTCTGACATGAGATGCATATAAAAGACGATAAAGAAAGTATGGCCATCCACACTACTCGTACCTAGTAGACTTGATGCAAGGGGGGGCAGAAATGCCATCGTTCTGGAACGAGTCATCGGCCATCGACGAAGTCAACGTACTCAATGCATTGTTGTGCCGGCGAAAGTGATTCGGACACCGCGTGTCTTGCCGTGGGCTGCAAACTGGAAGATGATGGACAGCTGGAAGCAATCAAGCTGTTGAAGGGAGGGAGTCGCGGCAAATCTTCGCCGCGATGATCCACAGCGCTCACGAACGCCAGTTTCTGGCGGATGCCCAGTGGGGCGACTCGACAGATGGGCCTCTCATGAATTACAGACGAGAGCAATCGCATGATCGCTTCCCGTTGGTTGGGAGCTGGGGCCGGATCGAAGACTAGGCGGAGACCATAGAGACGACGATTCTTCAGGAGCGCGTCGCTCACCGCACTCGCAACGAGAAGCGTGTCACCTTCCGTACGAATCTTCAACCAAAGCTCACCGAGATGAGCTGACACACGGTGCTGAGGATTCGAGAGCATCTCGAAGAAACGAACGAATTGGTCGACATCGGTAGCCACCAAACCGCATTCGAGATTCAGCATCCTGATATCTTGCTTTGAGGCTGTCAGCACATCCACCAGTGCATCCATACTGCTCAGGCGTCCTTTCATGATTTCGAGGTCTTGGAGACTCGGGAAACATGGAAGCACATCTGAGAGCCACCCGTCTAATATCGCGTCGCCGGTCACTCCCCCAATCTCGAAACGCATTACTTGGTGTCCAATCAGACTCATCAGTGTTGCTGCTGCCGGCATCGACGCTACGTTCAACGAAGCAATACGAATCACTGGAAAGCTTCGTGCTGCGTCCAGACTTGCCGGAATCAATTGCAAGTCATTAATCGTCCTTACCGGCTTCGGCTGACCATGGACCCACCCTTTCCCCCAACCAGGAAGAAGGACGGTCTGGGTAGCACCTTCATCGCTGGCGGGATCAATAACTCGCAAGTCCATCGGAGCGGGTAGGTCGAAGAAAACCGCATCATGATCGATTTTTCTTGGATCAAACAAGTACACTCCCGAGCAGGTGACTTGTTGGGACTGCCGCCCGAGGAGACGATCAAAAATTCCAGCTCCAAGCGCTTGCGGGGTAACTGGGCGCCAAGCGCACAGCACGGCACGGATAGCATCGACGTACTCAGCCCGAAAATCATCGAGGTCGAGCTCTAGGCGCACAATGTCGTGTTCAGCGTCCGAGCTGAGCAAAGTATACGCCACGCAGCGCCACAAGTCCATAAGGTGTTGGTCGATATGACCAGGGTCGATCGGAAGCTCTTGAAGAATGTTGATATGCACTGTGTGCAGCGACTTGCTCACTTGTGCAGCAGAGAGGATAGCCAGAAGGAAGTCTGCACCACAACTGTCCGATATAGTGAGCCGGTGCACGCCGCCGTATCCGGTACTGGTACGATTCTCGCTCTCCCCAGTATCCACACCAGCTACGACACGCTGCAAGCATTCCACCAAGCTGGTGACTTCGTGACCCTCGGCCTGGGACTGCGACATGTTGACGTCGACATGGACACATGGGAGGCTGTAAAAAACCACACCGCGCTCGACAAGCTTGCGTACGTAGCGAAGACCCTTCTTGTCAATCTCAACATTTGCCTTGAACTCGACTTCCACGACCTCAAAACATGCGCGAGTCTTGAGCCGTGAGGTGCCATCACTCGATGGTACCGGTACCATCACTTCGTCCATAGTGCGGTGCGCCATCACGATCTGGAGTGTCTGGAACAGCGCACGAGAGAGGACTTCAGCGTTGCCGAGTGCTGCAGCAAACTCGAGTCGTACGGGAATCTTGGGCCGTGCCGACTGGCGCGGACGCTCACCACCAACAGCCGATCCTAGAACTTCAAGATGGTCTCTTGCACGACTATAGTACGCACGGGGCCGCTCAGCGTTCACGACACGCTCACTAAGCGCATGTACCACATCCACGCGCGGAACGTGAACCACCACACCCATCTCGAACTCGGACGGGTCGCTCCACTTGGCCGCGTACTGTGGCCACAGCCGCACGATCTCGCGCCGCCACAGCCGCGTGTCAATGCGCGCCATCAGCGCCAGTACATCAAGCGCTTCGCCCACGCGACGCCATGTCTCGGCACTTGCCGCAGCATGCAAGAGTCGCTTGCTGTCGAGCCACCGCACGCGTGACGTCGTGTACGACGCGGACACGAGCGGCTTGAGTTGCCGCAGCACGTTTTCCCATGGCGTGAGGCTGAGCGAGGCAATGACGTCAAGCCTGCGACGAGCGTCGTCGTCCTCTCTCTCGTGAGCTGTCGCCATGGTGCTTCTGCTTGGTTTCCCTTCCGTTCTTTGCCGCGCGAAAATGCTGATGATGCGGTTCCCGTGTCAGCATCACACATGATTGGCTAAATATGACACCAAATACAGATCCATATTAGCCAATCAGACGTTAGTTGAAGTTCGAGTGAATTTCGCAGAGTGTGTGTCGGTGCCCAATGCTGGCGCACGTACCGTGTACAGCAGCTTTACTCGTTGTTGTCCAGTGTGTCGTCGGCAAAGAAGATCTGCACGTCGCGTGGGGTGCCTGGCGCTGCGTAGTCAAACACGTGCGCGAGCATCGTGGCATCCAGTCGCTGGCGAGGTCGCCCTTGTAGTGGTAGAAGTCCGCCGACAGCACACTGAGAAACGCGAGCTTCTGACGCAGCGCCAGCGTCCCATGTCGGCACCAAGGCACTGCCTCGACCGCCGCCGACAAGAGCTGCGTGAGGTGCTTTCGCTGTCCACCTTCCTTGGTGGCTTCAAACGCATCGACGTGAACCGTACGGAGGCAACGATTGACGTGCAGTGCATCACGTAGCTTCTCAAAGCACGGGTGGCTGCTCGCTGCCGTGTCGACACTGATACGGAGCTCTTCCAGATGTGCAGCCAGCGGGTGACGGCCGTTGCTGAGCGCTTCGAACAAGCTTGTAAACAACTGGACGTCCATGTAGTTGATGTCCCGGCCGAGTGTGAGGCTCTGGAGTCCTCGTGCTGTGGTCGCCAACGCTTTCGTGAAGGTATCGACACACGCAATGTGGCCTTGCTTGATCGTGAGCTTTCGGAGACGCGGGAGGTGGAGAAACATGCTCGCCAACCAGCCTTTCAAACGTGTCGCTGCATCAATGCCTGAAATTATGAGATGCTCGACCTGGCTGCCAATCAAGCTCATGAGCGCCACAGCTGCAGGCATTGACGGTTCGCACAGTCGAGCAATGTGGATTTCCTTGAAGCTCTGAGGATCTTCGACTCCCGCAACACCGACACGCACTTCTTCAGCGATGGTCATAGTCGAGCCAGCGCGGACCCAGCCTTGTCCCCATCCGGGGAGAAGCACAGCCGTAAAGCCTTGACGTGTCGATGCTTCGTTGATCACCAACAGATCCAAAGGGCAGAGCAACTCGAGACACATGGTCCGACGATCATCAGCACCTGGCTTGAACAAGTAGACACTTGAGCATCTCAGCCGCAGGGGCTCCCGCCCAAGTAAACAATCGAACATGCCTGCACCAATACGCTTGGGGTTCGAGGGACGCGACGCACGAAGCACAGCCCGAATGGCATCGACGTACTCGTCTCGGAAATTATCGAGTTCCAGTGTAAGTCGAGTGATGCGGTGCTGTGCGTGGGGACTCAGCAACGTGTACGCAATGCAGCGCCACAAGTCGAGTGTGTTGTCGCTGAGATGACGCTCCGAATCCGCGTGCGCTTTGATACGTATGGATCGGAGCGACGTGCTCACTTGAGCAGCCGACAGGAGTGGGAGGAAGAAGTCGGTATTGATTTGATTCGACAGCATGAGTTCTTGAACCCCTCGGAAGCGCACGCCGGGGTCTGGTCCGAGGCCGCTTACGAGCGCTTGCAACTCCTCTACGAGACCGCACAGCTCGTGTCCGTCCCTTGTCGGTCGTACCACGTCGATTGTCTCCGAGAGCATGGGCATGTTGCGCACACGAACACCGCATTCGACGAGCTTGCGCATGCAGTGGAGTTCTCTAACAGTCATCTCCATCAAGCTGTCAAACGCGACTTCCACGATTTCAAAGTAGGCCCGCGCGAGAACTCCCTCTGACTCTCGACGCGCGAAGTGGCGGATACCGTAGCGGGAGGTCACGATCTGAAGGACCTTCACTAATGCGTACTGGTCTTCCAGGAGGGCGCTAAGTGTGAGGCGAATAGGAATCCGCAGCGGAGACGATCGAGCTCCCGTCCCCTCCCGTGTATGTATCGCCACTTCTTCGATACGCTTCCTCACGCTGCAGTAATAGTCGCGCGGGCGCTCCAGCTCGAGCACCGCCTCTCCAACTGCGGACAGTTCCGTCGACGCATAGGCACACAGCGTAATGCCGATTTCAAACGGAGCCACGGTCTCGTTTTCCAGCAACGATACTTTCCACACGCGCGCGTGCGTCGGCCAGAGCCGCGTGAGTTCTTGTTGCCATGCGCATCCGTCAACGCGTGCGATGAGTGCAAGCACGTCGAGCGCTTCGCTTACGCAACGCCCGGAATCGGAATCCAGTCGCGGCGCACCGTCGAGCCAGCGTACGTTCAAGCCGGGCGTCGGATCGTAAGCCGACGGTCTCAGCTGCTTCAGATAATCGTCCCATCGCGCGACGCTCAGCAGGTCGGCGTCGCCGGATCTGGTCATTACACTTGTCCCGATATTGTGATCTTGAACGCTCACTTGTGAGTCCGAGAAGAAGGCCTGCTTCATGGAATCTTTGACACCGAGTAGGACTGGCTGAAACGATTGACTAATCCGGCGACGGCTCAGTCACCCATACAAAGTGCGAGCCAAGACGCGTGGAGCTGATGAGAAAACGAACGAGGCCTGATGGGTTGGGAACTGTCACTTGGTACTACAACGGATTGACAAGATGGACGACGCTGCTGGCGTTGACGTGGGTCACGCTGCTGGCGTTGACGTGGGTCAGACTCACCAAAACATGTCAAAATCCGATCCCCACGTGCGAAAGTTCACTCGTCGCGTCGGTCTCCGTTCCGTGGTCGCGTCGACCGTCATGCGTCGCCATGATCTCGGAGACGCTGCCAACTGGATGATCTCGACCAGAATCGGCTGATCCAGAAACGCAAAGTACGCCTTTGGAATGCTGCTCAAGAATGCCAGGCGTGATGCCAACGGGAGTGGATCACTCGGCAGCGGCTCGGCACGAAACGAGCGTCGCCCAAAGCGGACGTACTGTGCCAACTGGCGTCCAATGGAAATGTGCACGTGCGTGAGCAGCTTGTTCTCACGGAGCACCCCTCGTACCGATTCACCCGTTTGTCGACGATACCGCTCGCTCATTTCAGTGCCACCGAACCTTAGTCGACGGAGACTCGACTCTTGTGGCGACGCCGTTCGAAGACATTCGAGAAACGTCTCGAAAATATCAATCGGCACGGAGACATCGTGGAGATCGAGCGACGACAAGATCTTCGAGTCTCTTCCGCGACATATCTCGATGAGGGGTCGCATCGACTGCAGCGTGCTTCTCGAGAGACGTAGGCTCTGGAGTTGTGTGCAGTGACGCGGAATTTCTTGTAGTGTAGCGTCATCCATCGCCTTGGAATTGAGACCGAGGGCGGTCAACGATGGCCCAAGCAGGCGCAACACGCGCGTGAGTTGGTGGCGCGTCTTCCGAAAGTCGTCCAGTGTGAGTGGAAACGTGCGTCCAACGAGTTGCCGTGTATCCACCGTGTCGATCTCTAAGGTGCGAAGAACGCACCAACGCTGCTGGTCCAACGGCGTCAAAGTATTGGCTGAACAGTCGACTCGCCGCTTCTTGGAGCTGAGACTCGATCGCTTGACGTGACAGAAGCCGATGCCCGTCACGAGAACCGGTATGGTCTCACTGATGTCATCGTCTTCGACAATCGTGCCGTTCACGTCCCACTGCAACCGCATTGTCGATACGGAACGATCGGTCATCCCCAAAATGGAGACCACGATGCCCTTATTCAGATGCAAGTCACGGCCTCGAGATGTTGCCGTGTTCGATTGAGAGCAAACGCCATTCTCCCCCAGTAGACGCCATAGCACGCCAACGGAATCCTGCGCGCGAGCAAACGAGTTCATGAAGTCCACCATGATAGCGTCACGCCAGTCGACTTCCAGAAGCGCGAGCGATGTGATCGAGAAAGTGCTTGCTCGACTACACAACGCAAACGATAGCCACGCAAAGACGGGGGCACAGCTGAGGGTGAGCTTGTGGGAGCACACGAGTCGTCGCACGCCACGCGTGTGCGCCAAGGCCGTGAAGAATGGAGCCGCAAACTTCTCGTCCATGTCTCGTAGCTGGAGCTGAATCGTATCAATCACCTTGGGCTCAAGCAGCAGTGTTCGAACAAACGAGCTCCACACGAGCCGAGCCTCAGACTCGACAAACAGCATATCGTCCGGATCGTGGACGCTCGCGGCATCAGGCGGTGGAAATCGAGGCAGCATCAGCGCGTGGATCCGCACACCCGACGCAATCAGTCTCTCCAGCACGACGAGAAAGCTCGTATCCAAAACGACGTTCCCGAGATTGAGCTCAATACCTTCCAAACGCAGCATGGTCGGACCAATGAGCCCGCACGTGGTCGGGTCTTTTGTGCCATGGACAATCTCAATCAGTTTGTTGAGCAAGCGACCCACAAGCGCTGGACTGGCGCTTTGCGCCGCCGTTACGACGAGCCGCACGGGAACTTGGTAGTGGCGCTGGATCAAATTCATCTGGCGTCGCGTCTTGGCAAACGCCCCGAGCTTTGCAAGCACGCGGCGAAACTCGACCGTCAGTGGCGCATTGTCCGTAAAGAGCTTGTACATCTTGTTCACACTCTCGTCGTCCACGATCGCCATTTCAAACTGACGCGGCAGCTCGCACTGCTCCAAGTTTACGTCCATTGGCACGGCAAAGCTCATGTCGTTTGTGCGCAACAGCTCTCCGAGCCATGCGCTGTGGTCAATCTCTGCCAGTACCGACGTCACGTACAGTGCCTCCCGCAGCAACCGCGCGTCCGTGTCGACCGTGCGTCGCTCGTCACTGTCGTCTACTAGTGGAGTCACAAACGTCGTTGTTGGGATCCACAAATCCGTCTCGTCGCGACCGACGCGGACGTCGTGCGAGTCGCGCTGGTCGATTCCCCTCTTGTACGGTAGCAACGAACTGCGGAGGACGCGGAACCACGGTGTCAGTAATGCGACCTCGGTAGGCAGTGACACGCGTGTCATCTCTCGCTCGAGTGCCGACGGTTCCCGTCGAATGTCTTCGGGCTCTTCTACGATCGCGTCGAGAAAGTCATAGTCGTCCAAATACATGTCCAAGCCGTTGTCGTGGTCACTGTCAAAGTCGCTGCCAATGTCGCTATCAC
>JAADXQ010000623.1:0-10772 GCA_023337915.1 Pythium angustatum | reverse complement strand
CGATCCCGTCGGCACTCGAAGCGATGGTCGCGCGCCATGCGTAGGCCTTTTACTGGTGACCCTCGCAGCATTGCTATAGTCGTTGAGATGAGATGCATGTGAACTACCATGTGGCCTTCCTCCCACGAGCGCTCTCCGTCTCACTGTATCGGTACTGTAGAACATGATTGGCAATCTCTTCTTCTGACTGACAGGTCCGCGTCTCGGACTCCGAGAAGAAATAAAGAATGAAGGATGCGACCGACTGATGACGCGGGCCCTATTTCTATAGGAAACAAAAGCTCCAGCGAACGCAGTGTCCGACCAGAGACTCACCAGAGGCACTCGTCATTTTGCGGCGCACTCCGTCGTCAAGCGAAGTATGTGGGAATGGTTCCGCACGGTCGTACTGGGCCAGACCGACGATAAGCTCTTCGCAACGGTACTGTACATGTGGAGCGTCGTAAATGCAGACACAGATGCGTCTAACTCGACGAATATTCGTGTGGACAGAGTCGCGTGGTGCGCGTACTCTCGTCGGACCACTGGAGGGAGCTCCACACCACGGCCGATACCTCCAACGAAACTGTTCGTTCGACCGTAGCGTCCCTCACGAGAGGCAGAGTTGGTGCTGATCAATCTACTGTGGATGCCGTTAGATCGTGGTGGCGTTTACAGCCGCGTGGTGTGGCCCGTGTCGCTACATGGCGCCATGTTTCCATGAGCTAAGCAACAGATACCCACGCATGGTGTTCCTCAAGGTCGACGTCGACGCCCTGCGAGTACAGTACAGTCCATTGATGCGGCCTTTCCCACAACACGACGAGAGGACCTCACGTCGTGTTGTTCTCTACTCTGTCAGGAAATCGGCAAGTCGAATGGCGTGACCATGCTACCAACCTTCGTGTTCTACAGACACGGACACGCCGTCGACAGGCACGCCGACCTGGACAAGCGCGCGTTCGAAGCGCGCGTCTGTCAGCACCATGCTGATCAGGAAGCGGAGGAGCTGAAAGCTGCTCCGTCCACTGGTCTTGTACGCCAAGACATTGACGACAGAGGCCACGTCGGTCACCAGTCTCGACTGTATGGCGCTGCCGGCGATGGTGTGGAACCGCCTACACATCTTAGCGATCAAGACGCCAGCGATGCCCTTGTCAATTCCCACGTACCAAGCCGCCCGGCCGTGAAGACCACATGTAGTCGTTATGGTGGGTGTGAGGTCGCGCCTGGCTCCGTTGCGTAGTATTGGCGGTGATCGATAGACGGTCAGCTCCTGCCCGACGGTTCTAAACAGTGCGCACACCCTTCCACTGCCATGCGTCCTTTCGTACAGTACATACACTTCTGACCTCGACGTTGAAGGCGCCAGCACGATGGACGCTTCTGTGCGGTCCATTCGATTGCGACCTCTGAGGCAGAGGTCTGCCACAGTCGCTCTGGTCGGTTGCGTGGCCCATGGCGGGCCATGATGGCCCATTGGATCCTGCGTGATCGCGTAGCACCCGTCCCATCGTGTGTGCCAGGCGAATCGCCATGGTGTCAATCATGGCAGCTGACCGGATCGCGTGTGTTTACGCTCGGACCGACACGTGCTTGATGGCATCGACAAAACGTGACGAGGCGTGTTGATGGATAAGGAACAGCCATGACACTTGGCAGTGCCAAGGGACACTCGGCCACGTGGACGAGCGGAGGCGGGAGTAACGTTTAGACCGTGCCAAAGCAGGCGTCCGTTTGACCACCCGCTAGTCACTAGGCAGCCACGGCGGCCACTCACTCCAATGCCAATGCTGCTGACTGTCAGCCTGACACGGAGGTCCATGCTCATGCGCCGCGATCGCGCTCCCTCTAGCGTGTGTTTACGTACTGACCGGTCCAGCGGCTGCGACATGCTGCCGACACGTGGGGTGTCTATGCAAAAGTCGTCAACCAGATGATGTCCCATCTCATTCAACCCACGGTTCTCTAAATTTGCGTTGCTGCTGACTGGACCCACGAAAAGAAAACCAGGAACCAGGAAACAGGGAATATCGAATATCCGACATGTCGCCGCTGTGTTGCACGCGCTTCCATTGAAACAGGTCGCGCTCGCTGGACACGCAGGACTTCTTGACTTGGCCACTGACATTGACATTGACACCGTTCCATGACCTACGGTACAGTAATACGCATCACCACAGGGAAGCGATTGAAGATGGCGTTTTCTCAACGGAAGTTGAAGTGTACTGTGGTCTATCCCCGTCGAAGGGTGCTGTAGGCTCGAAGATAATGTCACTATGATTCACTATGGTCCCATCGACTCGACGGGAGTTCCCCACGGCCGTCGGCCTCGCGTGTCTTTGAAGAAAGATACGCGGGGGCACCTGCACTTGCACTGCAAGTTGCAGGTGCACCGACATGCCGTACCGTACCGTATTAATCCCAGGTTCCGATGTGTACCCTCGACAAGATCCAACGATGTGGTAGGTACGGTACCGACGTGCACATTTCCACTGACCATTCGTTGGTCCCGGAAGTACCGGTACCGTCTTCCATGGAGAGAAATTGGAGGGTTCGCGGAAGCCGAGTGAGGCAAAGTGTCGCCTGCACTCGCCGCGACTGAGTTTCCCGCAGGGTTCATACTGGAAATCACAGCGTGGGTTGTTGGGTTCGTACGGGCTGCAAATATGGCATACTGTATCCAAGATGTTTGATTTGCCGTGACGGCGTGACGGCGTGCGGGCGTTGGACAGTGAAGCCAAGTACAATTTTGAAGCCATGTTCTAGTAGGTCAAAAACGTTGAGGTCTATCTATGGCCTGATGGGGTCCAAACCACTCAGCACGCGAGGATCGGACGCCATGCGCTTTTGCTGGGGCGTGAGTCAGAGATGGCCACGACGCTCGATGGCAGCCACACAAAGACTACGCGTCCTAATGATACAAACAGTTCTCGTTGCCTGCTGCGTCTTCACGTCGCAGCGGGCGGCCATCTCAACTCACCGTCCAATT
Organism: Pythium angustatum; assembly: GCA_023337915.1. Classification (NCBI taxonomy): domain Eukaryota; phylum Oomycota; class Peronosporomycetes; order Pythiales; family Pythiaceae; genus Pythium; species Pythium angustatum. The sequence continues at coordinate 7,801 of JAADXQ010000623.1, read as the reverse complement.
CGCCACCCAGTTGCAAAACGGCGTCAACAACTGCCTGACCAATCGAGGGCGCTCTATTCGGGGCGATTTAGCAGTTTATGGAGAAATGATCACTGACCCAAGAGCGTAATCGAGAGTTGGTAAGCATATACATTCCCACGGGTACAAACATCCAGTGGAAACAAGTTCAAAAAATCTGTGATGATATCGACTTGAACAGGGCATCGATAAACACGATGTCCAAACTCTCCATAAATAGGTTTTTGGACAGCGACGACTGAAAAACCTCGCGCCCCTCCAGCGACAAGACGGGGCAGACGACACAGACCGGCATTCCTGGGTGGGTAGAGAAGCGGTGCGAGCCGTAAGCAGCCACCCCACCCCACCCAGCCAGCCAAGCGACGGCAAAGGCGTGTGGGAGGCAGATCGGAAGGAAGCTGTGAGAAGAGAGAGAAGTCTGTCGCGTGCTGCCGCTCGCTCCACATCAAAATCAAACTCCCTCCACACTCGACAGACGTGTGTGGACACTCCCGCAAAGACACGCACGGATACGCGCGCCCGCCCCAGATCTCCTCGGGCCACGTCCAGCAGCTCCATCCAGTGATCTACACTCGATTGGTCGCGACGCACTTTTGCATTGGCTTCATTCTCCCCGCATCTCTCCGACCACCACCACAACTCCACAATGGCTCGGCACGCAGTGTTTGCGGCCACGATGACAGTTCTCGTAGCGTCTTGTCTCGACGGCGCCCGCGCTGAAGGACTGCGCGGCAGCAGCAGCGAGACATGGCGACTGCTCAGCGAGAGCGAGGCGCCAGTAACAGCACAACCGCTTCAGGAGCGCAGCTTCGCGTGGATCCAGAACGACGCCGACAACGCTGAGTTCCACATTCAGTCGTCCGACAAGATTGGTGGGGACCAGGCGATTCTCGTGTTTCACGACCGGACGGTCGACGCCGCCGCCAAGGCCGAGGCCGCCTTGGTCTCGTTCGACGTCAAGTCGAACGCCAACTGCGTCGTCTCGGTCTGTGGCACGTCGCGCAACTGGTACATGGGCTCGAGCGAGCACTGTTGGGGCCTTAAGGTCGCGCCCAAGTCGTCGGACGCCGCCGAGAACGGTGTGATCCGTGGCATTTCGGCCGCGTACACGGCCACGCGGCCAGTCGCGAACAAGATGTACCTCAAGTTCGACGCAGTAAACTACATTGACGGCTCGGCATGTGAGTACGAGGTGCTCTCCGGTACCAAGACCGTCACGGCCGACCCTGTCGCGGTGACGGCATGAAGTGTACCCGCTCCGTCTCATTATCATCACCACTAGCCACATACCGACCCCACATGAAGCACCCGCGGGCAACCAACGCCTTATAGGTCCGCGGCGCTCTGTACAATAGTCCCAATAGTCAGGAATATAGGAAATGCCATCGAGTCATTATCAACATCGTTTCCCCATCATCCACAAAGGCACGACACGACGAGCGACTGGAGCAGCTGGAGACAGACAACCCAACCGGCTAATGACTCACATAGACTTGTGCCACTAACACACCTTATCCATACGAACCAACCATTCATACTGTATTCCTTTGCGAGAAAGATCGAGAGAGAGAAGACGGCGGCATGGGCGGCAGTGTGAAGTGGTTGGATCTTCCGTCGCGTGGCGTGCGTGCGTCGACGTGCAGGTTCGCCCTTTCCGAGAGTGAACCCAGTCATCCACGCAATGTACTGATATAGTGTCGGAAGTGCACAAAGCCAGGTTTGTTGAAGCGGCTGGACTCGAAAGTGTGTCCCTTCGTCTCATCCCCTAATCACCCGTGAGAAAAAGAACCTACTTGCAGTTCATTGGATAATAAGATGGATTCACATGGCACTTGTGGTCGTATTTATCAGCCAATCAGAAGCTCAAAAACTCCTTCGGTCCAGTGCAGTGACATGCGATGAAAGAGTGACATACGCCACATGGCATTACGGTAATGCCTTGCGGCATCAATGAGTACGGTATTCCGTGGAATCACGAGCAGCTCCGAACGAGATTCGCTTCCATGGTTCTGCATTCCGTGATTTGACGAGCGACACGAATTCTTTCCATGGGCGGCCACGGCAATTCCCTCGAACGGCGCGAGAACGACGCTGTCGTCAGCTTCGTGTTACGCGCGCTGCAGCTCGCGTTCAGTGCCATGGCACTCGTGCTCGTCGCCGGCGGCTTCAAAAGCCACACCATCACGGTGACCACGTCGTCGGGCGAGTCGGTCGCCCTGACCACGTACCTCGGCGGTCCGACGTTCAACTTTGTGCTGCTCGTGACGTTCTCGGCCTCGCTCTACACGATTCTCTGGATCGCATTCGTGCACCTGCGACGGTCCGTGACGCTGCCGCTCGACGTCGCGCTATGCATCGACGCGCTCTTTGTGGTGCTGCTCGTGAGCGGCGCACTGGCCTTTCTTGCGAGCGACTACGTCCGGTACTGCAGTCAGCTCCATACGCACGTGCGCTGTGGTGTCGTCAAGACTGGCGGTGCGTTTGTGCTGGTCGCGTTCCTGTTTTTCCTGTGCTCGGTCGCGTGGGGTGCCTACCTCCGGCTTCAGAACAAGCAGAAGAAGGCGCTGCGAGGGAACCACGCGTCCGACATGGATCTACTTCCGTTCGAGCACGACGATGTGGAGCGCACGGCTGACGCCGTCGACTATATGCCCAGTACATCAGAAGCCCAACCGTGAAGAGCAAACGACCTTATGAGACGGCTACGAGCCGTCCAACTGCATTAGAAAAATTGACGCGTAGAATGAAATACACCACGACGCTTTGATTGTGTCAGCCTTCGGTGCCCGGCCATGGCGCTCGTTGAAGTCGTCATTTCTGCCCAACCATCGCACGGTTGGTCGGACGAACCCCATCGCTGTGTGAGAGCGAGAGAGAAGAGTGAGTGAGAGAGTGAGTGAGAGAGAGAGAGAGAGAGAGGTATCGGTTGAGGGGCCTCGTCCCAATTCTCTGTCTCTCTTTCTGCTTCACTCTCTTGTTCTCTATCTCTCACACAGACACGCACACACACAGTTTCCACGTTCCCTGCACGCCGCTGCCATGGGCCGCAAGTGGTTCCAGCTCGTCGACCACGACGGTCGCCCGCTCGGCCCATTGACGACAGCGACTGTGGACATGGAGGTCGTCGCCGATTTCCGACATGCCGTACTGGCCGCAAATGTCCACCACCTCGCCCACGTCGATATGTTTGAGCTCACGGTCTTTGCGAACCGCGCGGCGTTTGACGCCGGGCGGGCGCTCGCTGCCGGTGCCGCGATTGTTGACTGTGGGAACGACCCGCACGACCCACTGCTCGTGGTCGTCCCGCCGCTGCGGCAGGAAAGAGCGACACGGCTCGTGCCCTCGGCCGTCGTCCCGTCGGACGTGGTCTGGTTTGGCGCATGCGGGTTGCGCAAGAGCTGGGACGACCTCGGCGACACGCGGACGCTGCCGCGCTCGGCATTGGTGGCCACGGTGCTGGAACAGCTCGAGACGAATCGCGTCGTGGTAGTCACGGGCCCGCAGCAGTCGGGCAAGACGACGCTCGCGGCGCTGGTCTGTCGTGCGGTCGCCCAACAGCAGCCGACGTCCCGCGTCGCGATCGCGTCGCTCACGGCGCTCGCGTGGGCCGACCACGAATCGTTCGGTGACGCATTCCACCGGCAGTGTGGTCTTGAATGGGAAGCGCTCCTGACGATGGCGACATGCAGCTACACAGTCTACATTGTCGTCGACGAAGCGCAGGTGCTGTACGACTGGAACGGACGGCCGACGCCAGTACCAAACGCGTCGGTGCTTTGGGAGCTCCTCAAATTGCTGTCGTCCCGCACGACCCTGCGTGTGCGCGTGCTGCTGCTCGCAGGCTACGCGTGGTCGCTTGAGATCTTTCGGCCGTTTGTAGTGGGCCCGGACCAACTCTACTTGACTGCCGACGAGATACGCGAGTGTGTGGCCACGTGGTTTCGCGGCCACACGAGCCTGGACGAGGCAGCGCAGTCGTCGGCGTTTTGTGCGCTGCTCGCGACGCTCACGGGTGGCCACATCGGGCTCTGTGTCACCGCGATCCAGGCGTTGAACGAAGTGTTTTGGTCCCATCGACGCCGCGGACGTGACGAACCGACAGCGAACGACTGGCTTCGGATGCTCGCGACTGGTACGCTCGACGGCAGGCCGCGCACACTGTATACGGCGCTGACGATGACGCGTGCGGTCGATGTGATGGACGCGCTGGACCACAACGACCTCGTGGTGCTCGAGCGTTTAGTGTATGGCGAGGTCAACGACGACGACGACAATGATGACAACGCGACGCGCGAGCGGTGCGTGCGATACGGCGTGTTGGTGCACACGGCCGACGGTACGCTTGACTTTGCATCGCCCGTGCTGTGGCGGCGCTTTGTCGAGCTGCGCGTGCGTGGCGTGGCACGTGCCACGACCATGGCCACGCCCGCGACGCTGGCAGAGCTGGTGCGATGTGTGCTCCGAGCAATGGACTACACGAGGCTCCGTCACGCCGTCATGACAGCTCACGACCCGTACGTTCGGATGACACGTGCTCTTGAGCGTGCGTGGCAGCTGGAGCTCTACAAGGCGGTCTACCGGTCGACGCCGTTCCCGTGGACAAGCGCTATCGACGCTGGTGCACTGTTTGGATCGCCTGGGTTCCTAGCGTTTACGGTGCACAGTCCGAACGACGGACGCGTGTGGGGCATGGACGTGCGACGAGACAGTCGGTCGACCGGTGCCGCTCGATTCGCACAAGAGCTGCTCACGCTCGACGACTGCTGCGAACTGGAGTTTCGCTGCGTGGCTGCGGTCGACGACGCGATCGCGACCGAGGGGGAGGACACGACGCAGCAGCAGTACGTTGTGTGCTACGACCGCGAGCTCGCGCACGCTGCCGTTTTGTGCGGTGCCTCGCGGTGGTCGCTCGTATGAGCGATGGGTCCGAGGGACGTCACCTCCGCAGACAGTATCTTGGCCAGAAGGATTCCTATTCGTACCGGTACCGGTAATATTACTAGTACCGGTACTGGATTCAAATGGGTATCTGCGTGTCTTGCTGTCGCGGTGTTTCTCGTTCAAGCATGGCCTCCGCCGTGGCTTCGATATCACTAGGGTTAAGATAAGGACTGGCTGCTCTACGCGATGATCAAGCTCGGCGTGGTCCATGGCACACTTATTTTCTTTGTGAACTTGACCGACTCGGCGTACCGCTTGAAACTCTTCTTTGGGCAAGTGAACTGCGAGGTCTCAACTCACACACGATTCCAATACGAGACAGATATAATCCTCATGCAACAATGAATACGCAACGAGGGAGGACGTTGCTGATCCAACCTCATTCGATAAAGAGACGAGAGCTGTCGCTGCTTATGCTGCTGACTCTGACAGCAAGAGTCTCGATCTTGCACTCACTTCAACTGCTTCGCCGTCCCATTGAGAAACCGTGGCACCGTCGAGCACTCGTGGTCGTAGCACTTCATGACAAATAGCTTCTTGCCGGTGGCACCCGCCATGGCATGGCTGTCGCCACCGTCTAGTGCTGTCGTGTCATCCACGACGTCCACTCCACTGTCACAAAAGCGCACGAAACAAAAGTCGCTCAGCTTCAGTCGCGCGTACTCGCCCTCGGGCCCAAAACGAGCCGCTACTTCTTCGTGACGGTCGTCCCACCGCCGCACGTCGTCCTTACTCACGCGCTCAATACCCCACACTGTGTCTCCATGGCGCACCATCAAATCAACAAACACTGACGACCCAAACAATGCGCCGTCGTCCATCGACGTCCGAAATGAGCGCGGCGTGGCACGATACACGGCCTTGTAGAACGCCAGTTGCCACGCTTGCTCGATGGCGATGGCACTTTACGACAGTCAGGAGTGAGCCGCGCTTCAGCATGCGATGCACCGTCACCGCGTTGGATTCCTCCAGAACTGGTGTCAACTGGATCCAATCCAGCGACGACCCCCGTTGAATCAGGTCGATCCACTCGTCGGCGGTTGGCGGCGGACGGAGGCTGCTCTCGCGGGTCCTCGCGACGTCGTTCATGGCACGGACCGCCATGGCACAGAGGCCGACGTGGCCGCCCGTCAACGCAAAGAGCAGCTTACAAAATCTCACCATCGACTCGTCCTCCTCCAGGGTTTGCGCATCCAGAAACCACAACGTGACGTACGCGTGGAGCTCGTCCAGACCAAAGTGGAGATGATTACTGCCCAGTACGTGATCGGTTGGGATCGCCACAGGCGACACGTTCTCACCGTCGAGCTCGCCACCTAACAGAAGCACACGGACACGGTCGGTCTCGCCGAGGAGCATGCTCTTGACCAGTCGCCACAAGTCGATCGCGTCGCGATTCGGCGACGCATGTGGCTCTCTCGTGTAGAGCATCTGATTGTCATCGACGACGAGGTAGAGCGTGTACCCGTCGTCGCGTAGAGCGAGGAAGTCGGCCCACGCGATGTCGCAGTCTTGCTGAAAGGCGTCACGGAAGGTCGCATGGCGTCCTTTCCTAGTCATCGAGAAACTGGCAATCGCGACGCGTTCGTTCGGCTGCGCGTGCTGATGCATCGGTTGCTGTTGCGCAAGGTACCGGTGCTGTAGCTCGTGGCACACCAACGCCGCAAGTGTCGACTTGCCCGTCATCGACGGACTGTCGACTTGCAGCACGTGGTTCAGTTGCAGTCGCAGGAGCACTTGATGCGTCAGCTCTCGGCGGAGCAGCGTCCGTGGACCGTTCAGGTCGATAGCACCACCGCTAGGAACCGTGTCCATGGTACCAAGCGAGCCAAACTGCAGGACGACGTCGCCACCGGCCGTGGCAGACGAAGCGACGTCGTCTTCTATTGCCATTCTAAACAGCGCAGCGACCACGAGTGCCGTGTTCTCGGTGCTCGGTACCGTAGCCGAGCGACAAGATCGTGGGACGGGCATCCAACCAACCTCTTTCTCCCAACTGTGTCTCACGTGACCCGAGTCTCACTTCAACTTCAACATCAAAATATGGATACACATGAGTTTTAGCCAATCGATAGAGAGATGACACAATTTGTGACGCAATCGACTGGGATGTCCCCATGTTCCACGTCCCGTCCCAGGGTCTGCACCCCACGTACCTTAACGGTTTATTACCGTCTCTTCCAGTCATCTACGGAGCTTTCTCGTTCCTTCCTCACCAGTGTGTTCGTCTCACCATGGGCCGCAAGTGGTTCATCCTCATCGACCGCAACGGCCGTCCGCTGGGACCGACGCGCTCGGCACTCGTCGACTATGAACTCGCCGCCGACGTGAAGAACGTGGTCGCTACGTCGTACCGTCACGAGCTGCCGCGCGTCGACATCCCACTCCTCGAAGTCTACGCCCACTGGGACGCGTTCTACACGGGCCAACGGCCGCTCGGCCCAGGCGCCAGCGTCCGTGCGCTCGGCAGCACCGAGAAGACAATGCTGGTGGTGGCCGCACCGATCCAATTGGAAGACGAAGAGGACACAATTCCGTCGGTTACGGCGTCCACCACCGGTCCAGCAGCGTTATGGTTTGGCTCGCACGGGACCGTGGGCACGCACAGCAACCACCGTAGAGGCGTCGTCGACCCACGGATCCTACCACGCCAAGCGCTCACGAATCTCGTGATTGCACGGCTCGAAGAAACCCACATCGTCCAAGTGGACAGTCCGCCAATGACGGGGAAGACGACGCTCGCGGCGTTGGTCTGTCGGGAGCTCCAGCACCGACGCCGCATGCAGCAAGAGTACCACCAACCGCCCCACGACCGCATCGCGATCGCCAGTTTCTCGATGCT
>JAADXQ010000622.1:0-10775 GCA_023337915.1 Pythium angustatum | reverse complement strand
CCGCACAGTTCCTCCGGGCCTCTTTTCGGCACTCACAGCAACGCACTCGCTCCGCCACATCAGCATCTTTTCGTCCCTTGACACGGAGCTGACCAGCATTGAGTCGATCGGTCTTGCGCTGTTTAGCAGTCTCGCGCGTCACAGTATCGAGAGCGTGACACTGCACTTCTCCAGAGACGGTGACTTGCAGCGACTACTACAAGCGCTTGGGCGTGACGACGATCCACTCGCAATGGTCTTCGAAGACCACGCCGTCAGCATTCGAGCCCACCAGCATGAGCGAGCGACGGCTTCCCGCTTCGCGCTCTGTGATCCGACGACCCATGTCAAGAAGAATGTTGTGATTGACACGCACGAGCACAAAGAGCTGCGCATTATTGACTACAAGCGTCTGTGGTGGTGCGTGTTGCTGCCGGCGTGGGATGTAGCGTGGGTCCACGATACGGACGTTCAAGTCACCACGGTGCCATCCGCGGTACTGCCACAAGTGGGGAAATCCGGCATCCGCAAGATCAGAGTGAGGGGCTACCAATCACAAGTAGCTCTGGTTGTTGCGCTCGTGAAACTCATGAACCCAAGCGTGGAGGATTTGACCCTTTCTGTCGATGAAGCTCCTGGCTCTGACGACGTATGGGCCAATGTCGTGTCGTCCTTCACGAGCTTGCGTCGGCTTTCGCTCGACGTTTCGCCGCGTCACCTTGCGTCGCTTGTGAGTACCATCGCGGGGCTTGGAGGGCACCGATCGCTTGCGACATTGGCGTTGCTCGTGCGTTTTGAGGGCGATGAGCTCCATTTGTTGGGAGACTTCATTGACGTGCTAGCCGACCCGAGCCATGCGATCTCACAATGCCTCGACCGTTTGGCTGTAGATATTTGGTTGGATTTCGGCTCCGATGAAGTTGACGCGTTGGCGCGGCGGTTCGACGCCATGCTGGACAGCAACAAGCGACTGGTGACGTTCCGGCTCCATGGTGAGACGAGTCCAGCAAACGCGGCATCGTCGAAAGCCTTCAAGCAAGTGCTGTTGGCGCACCATGGGTCGCTTGTGCAGGTCTTGGCCGGCTCGCTTTCTGGACGCCAGAAACTGGCATTTCTGACCACGATGCAGAGCGTGAATCGTCGAGATGGCACGAGCAGTTTGCAGCTCCTGGACAGCGAGACGGTCTCGATCGTGTTTCGATTCGCGGCGCGCTGCCGACGTCGAACGGTGTCGGTGCGCATGGCCTAGGGTTTCTGTACGGTGTAACGACCCTCCGCTCAGCCAACGCCTCTCGAACGCCCTATGTGAGGTATCGGAGTTTGACAAGAAGTGGCTAAGGTAGCTGCACACACTCTGCCCAGCATTCCGATGGAGACAACACTGTGCTTCGACATCCGACGTCCACGAACCACAGATGTAGCACGTTTGAGTGGACTCGGTGTCGGCTTTCTGCTCCCTCTGTTCGCACCAACGCATTTCAATTCTCGACCTCTTCTCAGACGGCTCGCCGTCTTCGCACCAAGTCGATCGAGCCGTTTGGCTTTATTGACTCCTTATAGCGCCTGATTCAATCGACGTCATCGTGCGTTGGGTTTCAGCTCGTCTTATTGGGAGGCAAACGTCGCTGCAAAAGTGATTGAGGCGAGACGTCGCGTCCATGGTGCTCTTGAACGTAACAGTAGCTTTCATCTCGTCGAGTCGCTGTCATCACTCGCTCACACGCTGCTCCAGCCGTGGTACGACTCGCTCCGCATGACGCCGTGATCAACAACAACCAACTAACTGTGCAGCGGCTGGCGGTCGCCCGCTTTAGCAGTCTTGCTATCAGCGCCTCTGGTCGGTCGAGCTGAAGGTTGCCGCAGCCAAAGTACCTCTTCTGGGCGGTGCTGGCCCGCTTCAGCTGCGTGCGAAGATTGCATTTCAATCTTATCCAATCGAAACTTCGCCGTCTTGCCGTTGCGGCAACTCCTCTGCTACTTCAAGTTGCGGGATGGAGGGGGGGGGGTGAGGGCACGGTCTCCGGCAACACCGAGAGACAGGATTTTTCCGATGCCTCGTCCCAGATTGAGGTGTTGGCCGTGAAACTCCAGTGAATTTGTGACCGCAACGAGTCACAACAGCATTCAAAGTTCCTCGCACAGCCAATGGACCCGCGCAAGCTGCTGCGACCCTGGCGTACGGCGTTTCGGCGCCTCCGTGCCGTCGAAGACGAGTACTACAACGACACCGACGTACTGTGGTTGGATTTTGGCAACTACGGCCGCACGAACCACGTCGTCGGGCTCACGATGGAAGGTCTTGAGCTCTTGCTATGGCTCGCTCGCGTGTCGGTCGATGACTTTCAAGATGTTGTGGACGAGCTGTGGCCAGAGCAAGTGTCTTTGGAAGGCGAAACGTCCTACCGTTCGTTGCGCTGCAAACAGATCGGGATTCGCCTTCGTATGGACACGTACAGCTACCTCGCGGGCCTTGGACACACGTCCCAGAACTTGACGGCGCCTGCAGCATCGCACGAGTACGTCGAGGCTCGCGGTGCGATCCAGCAAGTGCTTCGTGAGCGTGGTGAGTCGGACGCTGTCTCGCGTCAGAAACCCACCATCGTTGTGTCTCTCTTGCGCCGTACTGGGTACGTCTTTTTCAAGATGTTGCCGCTTGACAGAGATGCAAGCAGTGCTGCACACCCATGAACGCGCTGCACAGCCTTCGAAGGACGGCTCAGGTCTGTCGGTTTTAGAGATTGAGTGTGGCCAGAGCAACGGCACAGTTCCTTCAGGTTTGTTCTCGGCACTCACAGCAACGTGCTCGCTGCGGCACATCAGCTTCAAGTCGTTCGGTGACTCGGAGCTGAAGGCCATCGAGTCGATCGGGTCGGCGCTGTTTAGCAGTCTCGCGCGTCACAGCATCGAGAGCGTGACGCTTGATTTTCACACAGACGCCGTGCTATTGCAGCGACTCCTCCAGGCACTTGGCCGTGCTGACGATCCACTCGCGATCATTTTAAACGACCACGCTGCCAGTATCCGCGCGTACCAGCATATGCGGGCGACGGCCTCCCGCTTCTCGCTATATGATCCGATGGCGCATGCCAAGAACAAGAACGTGGTGGTCGATACGCACGAGCACAAGGAACTGCGGATCATTGACTACAAACGTCCGTGGTGGTGCGTGCTGCTGCCGGCGTGGGACGAAGCGTGGGTGCATGACGACGATGCCACGGTTACAACCGTGTCATCCGTCTCGGTTTCACAAGTGGGAAATCCCAACATCCGCAAGATCAGCGTAGCCAGTGACCAAACGCAAGTGGCTGACTTCGTAGCCCTCGTGAAGGTGATGAATCCGAGTGTCGAGGACTTGACGCTCTATGTCGACGTTTTCACTGGCTACGCCGAAAGCTCGTGTGCCAATGTCGTGTCGTCGTTCCCGAACTTGCGGCGGCTTTCGCTCGACGTTTCCAGCCATCATCTTGCCTCGCTGGTGAGCGGAATCACCTCGCTTGGCGAGGATCGATCTCTTGCGACGTTGGCGTTGGTCGTTCACTTCGAGCGTGACGAATACCATTTGTTGAGAGACTTGATTGAAGTGCTGGCCGACCCAAGCCATGCGGTCTCGCAATGCCTCGATGAGTTAGTCCTGAAAGCACATGTGACGGTCGGCTCTGATGTCATCGACGAGTTGACGCGTCGCCTCGGTGACATTCTCCACGTAAACAAGCGGCTCGTGACATTGCGGTTCACTGGCGGGATGACTCGAGTGAACGAGGCATCGTCCAAAGCGCTGGAGCAAGCGTTGTTGGCGCACCATGGATCGTTTGTATCGGGTTTCGCCGCCTCGCTCGGTTGTCGCCAGAAGCTGGCGTTTCTGTCTACGATGCAGAGCGCGTATCGACGTGGTGGCACGAGCAGCCTGCAGCTCCTGGACAGCGAGACAATCTCGATTGTGTTTGGGTTTGCGGCGCGTTCCCGACGCCGAACGGTGACGGTCCATCATTTCTGGAAGTAGCGATCTTCTATTATGCTGACGCCTGTTGGAAGCAGGTGAACGAGTCTGACGATGCGGCTCCCTGCTTTCAGGATTCACACCCGACGCGTCCACATTTGTTCACCGGATGCTTCTGGGACCCTCCTCTCGATCGTCTCACCGTCTTCGACCAAGTCAATCAACCAGTCTGGTCTCCAGTACTTCCATGTCTAAACAAGTTGTGCGTAGAGCTCGGATTGAAGGTGGAAGTAATTGCAACATTGATTCAGGTGGCGCGCCGCAACCTAGTTCCCCTCTCTTCGGGCTGAGGCCGGCACGCCCGCACGGTGGGCGCTCACACAAGAACCGCGTGCAACTTGTACGCTGCTCTACCCGTGGTACACTTGACTCGAAAAGGTGTTGACGCTCCGCCGGACGTATGGACGTGCCGATTGTGGAAACTGCGTACCCTTGGAAGCATCCCCATCGACACGACTTCTTTGCTCAAGTCAGAGATCTGCTCGCATCGCACCACGCGTTTTTCGTGGTTCATCTGTGGGATGCCTGCTGAACCATTGATTGCAGGAAAGGTATTCACTAAAATAGGATACTCGCATGTTTCAAGTTGGAGTACATCACTGTGCACGAACGAGAGAACGCGACGCCAGGTCCCAGATACGTCCGCGTCTCCTCGTCCCAGGCTTCCCTACCAGAATCGCATCTTCTTCGTGGCAGTCTCTGGTCGCAGTTGAAGCAAGCAATGGATGGATCCCCGCAAGCTGCTGCAGCCGTGGCGCAAGTCGTTCCGCCGCCTCCGCGCTGTTGAAGACGACGACGACGACGACGACGACGTGCTCTGGCTGGATTTCGGAATATATGGACGCACGAACCAAGTCGCCGGATTCACGATAGAAGGTCTCGAGCTCTTGCAGTGGCTCGCACGCGTCTCACTCAACGTCTTCTACGAGCTCACGGACGAGCTGTGGCCAGAGCAAGAGTCTTTGACAGGACAACAGTCCTACCGCTCCTCGTGTTGTCAGCAGATCGGAATTCGACTACGCGCGGACACGTACAGCTATTCATCTGGGCTTGGGTACACGTCGCCGTCGCTGCACAACTTTACGGCCTCGCGTGAGTACGTCGACGCGCGCGGTGTGATCCAGCAGGTGCTTCGCGAGCGTCACGGATTGATCAGTGACTCGCATCAAAAGCCCGAGATCCTCGTCTATATCTTGCCTCGTGCTATCGGTAGTACGGGCCGCGTCTTTTTCAAGACCTTGCCGCTCATTCCAGACGCGATGAAGCGATGGCTGGATGCTCCCAACGCCACGCAAGACCACGAGTTTCATCTACACGTCACAACAATCGAGCTCACAGGCAAATCGATCAACACGAATAATCCCAAGTTGCTCTCTCACTTGAATGCGTTGGCGACGTGTGGTGTCAAGCTCGTGGGCGGCCGGTTTAATCCAGTGGACAAGACCTTGACGCGAGCAGCTCGAGCCATCTTCCTTGGCCTTGGGACGCTGCTGCAAACCCATCCATGTGCTGCACAGCCTTCTACGCGTGGGTCGGGCGTGTGGGATATCACGTTTAAGTATGGCAACGACAACTCCACGATTGTTCCTGGTCTGTTTTCGGCGATCACCGCGACGCGCTCCGTACGACACATCTCGGTGTCGTTGTACGCAGCCTTGAACGCCATCGCGTCGATCGGTCTGGCGCTGTGTAGCAGTCTCGCACGTCACAGCATCGAGAGCGTGACACTGGATGTTTACAGCGACCGCGAGTTGCAACAAATGATACAGACACTGCGGCGTGACGACGACCCGCTGGCTGTGGTCTATGCTGACCAAGCTGTCAGCATTCGAGCCCACCAGCATTTGCGAGCGACGGCCTCCCGCTTCACGTTGTACGATCCAACGACCCATGCCAAGAAGAAGAACGTGGTGGTTAACACGCATGAGCTGACGAATCTGCGGATCATTGACTACAAGCGTCCATGGTGGTGCGTGCTGCTGCCGGCGTGGGACGAAGCGTGGGTCCACGATGACGATGTCACAGTAACAACGGTGCCGACTATGGCATTGGCTCAAGTGGGGAATCCCAACATCCGCAAGATGTGCGTGAGAGTATACGAATCGACCGTGACGGACGTGGTCGCGCTCGTGACGCTCATGAACCCATGTGTAGAGGACTTGACTCTATTCGTCCGCGATCCCCCTGCCCGCGACGACGCGTGGGCCACAGTCGTGTCGTCATTCCCGAGCGTGCGTCGGCTTTCGCTCAAGGTTTTGCCGCGTCACCTTGCTCCCCTTGTGAGTGCCATCGGATCGCCAGGAGCCCAGCGATCTCTGACGACATTGACGTTGGACGTTCGCTCTGAGGGCAATGAGCTCGATCTGCTGAGAGACTTTATTGCCAACCTCGCTGATCCAAGCCACGCGGTCTCACAATGCCTCGACCGTTTGGTCCTGGAAGGACAACTCCAGACGAGCGCTGATGCGGTGGACGAGCTCACCCGCTTGTTTGCCGTGATGCTGAACACAAACAAGCGGCTCGTGACCTTGCGCTTTGTTGCCGGACGGACCCGTCTTCTCGCAGCGGCGTCGCAGGCGCTGGAACAAACGCTGTCGGCGCACAATGGTACGCTCGCGTCGGTTCGGAGCGGTGCGCTCCGCCTTTGTCAAAAGTTGGCGTTCCTCTCGACCATGCCGAGCGCATCGCTCGACCCCGAGCTCGGATGTGGGCGGCTTTTGGACAGTGATATGATTTCGCTCGTGTTTGTCTTTGCGGCGCAGTGCCAACGACGCACGGTGTTTGTGCGCATCATCGACAATATCTGGGTGCCGTGAGCGTATCGACGATTGCTGCGGGTGAAGCATGTTGGATTCCCTGATACAATGTGACAAACGACTCAATTTCGCCTGTGCGCTTTCTTCTGCCGGTGTTCGTCCTCGTGCCCTTGGCATTGACTGACTCACTGTTACAACCGACACGCGGCGGCTCAATGTCACGGCGAGATCAGAGGGACCGTCGCTCGTACTAGTTGTCTGCTGGAGAGTGCCACTGCTTCTCGCTTACCCAAGGTCGCACAGCATCACTGGATCTCACCTCAATGGCCGACACAGCTCACTGAGCTGCGCATAGACTCGTCGCGCCAATGTTGAAGTCATATCTACTGATCTAACATACCATGCTTAAACACGGGACCCGTCCCGAGCCGAAATCTTCTCGTTTCAGTACAACGAGGGACAGCCTCACCCAATGGTGCATGGCGCCGACGTTCAGTAGCGAGCGTCCGTCCGCACCCAAGCAGACCGCGCTGTCTATCGGACAACGCGAACGCAAGGACGTGAGGAGACACGTGTGGTATATATATTGATACACTGTCTCTATCATCCGTGCTTGGCGGTGGTTGCGTCGCGGGTTGAAATCGTGTGCGCCGCGTCCCCTCGTTCCCCAGTGCTCCGGCCGATTTTTTGCTCGTCGCCGCTGTCGCCGTGAGATGCGCACGCCGCAGTCTGCGCTTCGATACTGAACGTCATGTGCTCTGGTGGTACGTTAAACGACACTCCACTTCACTCGGCCCACACGCTGCGGCAACGCGTTGGCTTCCGTGCGTGACTGTTGGCCGTGACGACCAAGCGGGAACCCAACCACGTCGAATCGGACACATTTGTGTGCTCTACTGTCGAGCCATGCGCGTGTCGACGTCCAACGCGTTACTACGTACGGACATTCCAGTCGAGACGGCGGGTCCAGTGTCCGTTTCTTCTTCACTGGGGACGGATCTCTCGAGCCCGTACCGACACATGCGTGGTGCGATTCAACCGCACGCCTCGCGTGGTCGTAACATCGACGCAGTGCGAAGACCCAAGCGGCGGGTGCGTGTGACGCTGTACCTAGCCGATCGCCAGTTCATCATCATCGGCATCCTACTTCCCAGCATGCTCGCGCTTTTCCAATCTACGGGAACGAGTCACGGTGGTGGCACTGAGCACCACGCGGACCAAGGCGCGCGTCAACTTTATCGCTAGCGATGGAGAGGCGATCGTTTGATTCCGCCGTGGTCGACTGTGGAATCCGTGAGCTCTACCAGCAAGATCTTTCCAGCTTCTCCTTGGCTCTCGGGATCTGTCGCTCGCTTCGAACGGGCCAGGTCGCGCTTCAAGTCAACACCTTCATGGATGCTCACGCCGTCGTCTATGGACTGCAACGGACCGTATTGACGCTGTTTAGCTGGCTCGCGCTCGATGCCATTGAAGATTTTAGCATGGAGATCCGAAGCCACGCGACGTTACGAGACTGTCGAGGAGTGATGCTCGCGGATGATCCTGTTGCCGTTGTTTTCAGTACCTGCGCTCCGACCCATGTGCTGACCATCATCTGCAAGCGACGCTTTCGCGTTTGACGCTCTCCGACCCGACCGTGCCAAGCAGTAAAGCAAATGTCATTGTGGAGAATCTCAGGCACACGGGACAGCGTACTCTTCGGGGTGAGGGACTGTACTACTGCCCGCGTGGCGCGTGGGTTTAGGCCAGGGACATTGTTGTCAAGAAAGCCTCTCTAGAGCCATCACTGGCAGCGGAGAACGGCAGCATCCGCAGGATGGGCATGACGTGCTACTAAGTTCCAACGGACAAGTTCATTGCCCTCGTCGCGAGGATGAGCATGCGCGTCGAGAATTCAAAGCTGCATGTCGTCGAATTCTTTCAACGGGTCGACGCCTCGTCCCGAGTCGTGGCATCCTTTCGGCGAGTACGAGAACTGCGTCTCGGAAGATATCACCTCAAGCAGTCCTCTCGGGAGCAATTCTCTTGAGAACGACGAGAGAAAAGCTTCTTCGGACGTCTCGTCCCACTTTGAGTCTTTGCCAACTACGAAGAGCAGCAGAGTCCGAATTCTTCGAATCACGAAATGGACCCACGGAAGTTGCTGCGACCCTGGAGCACGGCGTGCTGTCGAAGACGACTACAACGACGACACCGACGTGCTGTGGTTGGATTTTGGCAACTACGGACGTACGAACAACGTCGTGGGTTTCATGATGGAAGGTCTTGAGCTCTTGCTGTGGCTCGCACGCGTGTCGGTCGATGAATTCCAAGGTGTTGTGGACGAGCTGTGGCCGGAGGAACAGTCTCTGGAAGGTGAAACGTCCTTTCGTACGTCACGCCCCCAGCGGATTGGGATTTGGCTTTGTATGGACACGTACATCTACCTGGCGGGCCTTGGCTCTACCTCCGAAAACCTGCGGGGGCTCACGGCGTCGCGCGACTACCTCGGGGCGCGAGGTGTGATCCAGCAAGTGCTTCGCGAGCGTCATGGAGTAAGCAGTGACTCGCATCAAAAGCCCGAGATCCTCGTCCATATCTTGCCTCGAATTCTCGGCAGTACGGGCCGCGTCTTTTTCAAGACCTTGCCGCTTATTCCCGACGCAATGAAGCGATGGCTGGATGCTCCCGACGATACTCAAGACCATGAGTTTCATCTACGCGTGACCAAGCTCGAGCTCACGGGCGCATCGATCGACACGAATGATCCCAAGTTGCTCTCTCACTTGAATGCGTTGGCGACGTGTGGTGTTCAGCTCGTGGGCGGTCGGTTTAATCCAGTGGACAAGACCTTGACGCGAGCGGCTCGAGCCATCTTCCTCGGCCTTGAGACGCTGCTGCAATCCCATCCGTGTGCTGCACATTCGTCTACACGTGGGTCAGGCGTGTGGGATCTCACGTTTAAGTATGCCAACGACAACCCCACGATTCTTCCTGGTCTGTTCTCGGCGATCACCGCGACGCGCTCCCTACGACATATCTCGGTGTCGTCGTACGCACAGTTGAACGCTATCGAGTCGATTGGTCTGGCGCTGTGTAGCAGTCTGGCACGTCACAGCATCAAGAGCGTAACACTGGATTTGTCCAGAGACGGTGTATTGCAGCGACTACTTCAGGCACTTGGGCGTACCGACAATCCACTCGCGATCATTTTTGACGACCACGCTGCCAGTATCCGCGCGTATCAGCATTTGCGAGCGGCGGCCTCCCGCTTTGCGCTCTATGATCCAACGACACATGCCAAGAATACGAATGTTGTGGTCGACACGCACGAGCACAAGGAGCTGCAGATCATCAGTCACAACCGTCCGTGGTGGTGCGTGCTGCTACCGGCGTGGGACGAAGCTTGGGTCCACGATACGGACATTCAAGTCACCACGGTGCCATCCGTAGCACTGCCACAAGTGGGGAATCCCGCCATCCGCAAGATCAACGTGAGAGGCTACTACTTCCAAGTGGCTGACGTGGTA
Organism: Pythium angustatum; assembly: GCA_023337915.1. NCBI lineage: Eukaryota > Oomycota > Peronosporomycetes > Pythiales > Pythiaceae > Pythium > Pythium angustatum. The sequence goes on along the minus strand of JAADXQ010000622.1, from coordinate 534 downwards.
GCGCTCGTGAAGCTCATGAACCCAACCGTGGAGGATTTGACCCTCTCTCTCGCCGATTCCGCCGGCTCTGACGACGTGTGGGCGACTGTCGTGTGGTCATTCCCGAGCTTGCGTCGGCTTTCGCTTGACGTTTCGCCGCACCACCTAGCGTTGCTTGTGAGCTCAATCGCGTCGCTTGGCGCCCAGCGATCACTCTTGACGTTGAAGTTGGACGTTCGCTTTGACGGCAATGAGCTCGATCTGCTGAGAGACTTGATTGACGTGCTGGCCGATCCGAGCCACGCGGTCTCGCGATGTCTCGACTGTTTGTCTCTCGAAGCAGAGCTGGATGTCAGCTCTGACGAAGTCGACGTATTGAAGCATCAGTTCGGCGTCATGCTTGACAAAAACAAGCGGCTCGTGGATTTGTGGTTCATTGGCGAGATGAGTCGAGCAAATCTGGCATCGTCGAAAGCGTTGGAGCAAGTGCTGATGGCACACCATGGCTCGTTTGTGCAGGTCTTGGCTGGCTCGCTTTGTCGCCGCCAGAAGTTG
>JAADXQ010000621.1:0-10775 GCA_023337915.1 Pythium angustatum | reverse complement strand
CGACTCGGCTAACTGACCGCCAACCTCATTGAACTGTTTGGCCTGCTCCTGCTTTTTGCGCACCGCGCCAATTCCTCCTACGCCGCGCCGCCGCATCCTGTCGCCTCTGCGTGGTGTCGACCTTGTGGCGTGATGATGGTGATGTTGGCCAACATCCAGGTAACCTCAACATAGCGTAACCCGCTTTCTGGACAACAAAGTGTAACCCTATTCCTAGATTTCTAGAAGAACCTAAAACTGCACGATTTTGTCCAATCCGAATAGCGCTACCGGATGTAGCCTTGTGTCGTTTTATCGCGCATATCGTGTCTCTCAAACAAATCTTGAGCCGCTGAATGCGACTTGGAGGGCGGCGATAACACATCCCAAATCCAGAAGAGGCATTCCGATACCAAACATGGCGCCTGGACTCGCAACATGTCTGTCGATCGAGACAAAAGTTTCCTGAAGTTGGGGAGCCCAGTGCAGCCATTTGAGTCATGTGAATGGACTGACAATGAGGTCGACAATGAATTGCAATTCATTTTTACCCTATCCCTGAACCAGCTTTCAGTGAGGTCGGTTATTGGCCAATCCTGTGCTGTTTCGTGGAACTGCTAAAAGCGATGTCATCATCGAACGTTATTTTTCCCTCGCCCCTTTCACACCCGTTTCTTGGACCGCCCGCCGTAACTTACACGATAAATTTCTGTCAAAGTTTCGGTCTTGACCTGTTGCCCCTGCTGTGGGTTTCTCCTGTCTCCTCCTCTGCGCTCCCCCCTCTGTTCTTTTGGTTGTGTCTCGCCCTTTGCTTCTCCATCGCACATTAGGATTCCGTCGTTGCCACTGCGTAACGAAAGAAGCCCCACTTTTAGATTCGGCTCGTTGGACCTGCTACCCGCGCCACCTCACCCTTCTCCACAAGACAAGTATGTTCATCTTCGACTGGTTCTACGGTATCCTCGGCTACCTCGGTATGTAGCAATCACCTACTCTGTATCCCGTGGCGACCTGTCTCCGCCCCGCGCTCGGATCCTGCCCTCCTTCTCCCTCTCCGTCGCGCCTCCACCTCGCTTTCTTCACAACGCGTCGTCGTGCATAGCGGGAGTTCCGATTGCAGCGCCTTATTGTTCGACGCTTCAACGCTCGTGTTGGCGAGATGGTTGTGCGGAAGGATCGTGATGGGAGGGGATGAGAGGAAGAGAGGCGCCACCCACCATACTGCTCGATGCGGACCACTGATGTCTCTTTGTGGTGCGTTACGTCAGGCCTGTACCACAAGAACGCCAAGATCCTGTTCCTTGGTCTGGACAATGCCGGCAAGACCACTCTGTTGCACATGCTCAAGGATGACCGTGTCGCCGTCCACGAGCCGACGCTCCACCCCAGTACGTCGCGTTGCGGATTTAGTGCTACCCGTGGTGACTCGCTTGGCAGTTGAACTCACAGTGGTTGTTGATCGAATTAGACTCGGAAGAGCTGATTATCGGCAAGCTGCGTCTCCGCACGTTCGACTTGGGCGGCCACGAGACCGCGCGTCGTCTTTGGAGAGATTACTTTGCGACCGTCGACGGTGTCGTGTTCGTCGTCGATGCTCTCGATCGCGAGCGTTTCCCGGAGTCGAAGCGTGAGCTCGACACGCTGCTCGGCTACGACGAGCTTGCGAACGTTCCGTTCCTCGTCCTCGGCAACAAGATTGACGTACCGCGTGCCGCGTCGGAGGACGAGCTGCGCCAGGCGCTTGGTCTCTACGAGACGTACGGCAAGGAGGCCCGTGGTGACCGTGACCCGAACATCCGCCCGATCGAGCTCTACATGTGTTCGGTGGTGCGCCGAATGGGTTACGCGGACGGCTTCCGCTGGATGGCGCAGTTCCTCTAAGCAACCGAACCCCGGGAAGCACAGGAACATGAAGATTGCGGAGAGGGGTTTCGTTTCCTTGGCTTTTCGTCGGGCGAGTGTGGCTTGCGGTTATATACTTTGATCATATTCGCGTCGTCCGTTCTCGTTCGCGTCAACACGAATCTGCGTGCTTGCAAGGGGTCTGACCCCTCCATGGATTCGTCAAGGGGGGCGAATGAAGCTGGAGCCGCTGCGTCTTGAGCCCCGACTTCGTCTCTTATAAAATTAGACAAACGGATCACTTTTCCCATTTTCACACGCAGCCGGCAAGATCTATTGGCGCGACGATCTCTAGACCTTCCTCTTTCTGTCTCTTGTCGTCGTTCTGGTCGTGACGCGAGCAACATTATGATTCATGCTCCGCGCGAGGATTCCATCCATCACATCCGCCTCGCCGTTTTTCGACATTCGACGAGGTTCCTAACTGTTCATCATTCCTATCGGGTATGAGAAGATGCGCGTCAGTGTTAGATTCCCTTTGCCCATACGTTTTCCAAGTGAGGTCCAAGTTCCCGTGTCCTCATTGGTCAGAAACATGTCTATCGAACGCTCGCGCGGAAACCCTCTCACACACAACAGCCCTGAACGGGAACTGACTGCCGACGGCGAGCGGCAACCGCGAAGTGCTCACGCGCCACCACCTCTGCGAGTGCGCCTGAGGTGCGTGTCGTCGTGTCTCTACGTCGGGCGCCGTAGGCAGAGCGAGAGAAGGGAGACCGCCGTACTGCGTTGTCGTCTTCTCTCTCTCCTCCCACTCTACTCGCGTCTCGAGACCGACGCGAACCGCCTAAGGCAACGTCCGTGATGTCGCGGCTATCGATGCCGACGCCCGTGCGCAAGGGACTCAAGGCGCCGAGCGTCCATGTAGGCCCCGCGCGCCCTGGCGCACCACCTTCGGCCACAGGCTCGTCGTCGTCGGCAGCATCCGGATCGGGCATTGGACGCGGCAGCATTGCCGCGGCGCGCGCGCCGTCGGTGTCGCACTTGCCGCGCGGGCGCACGACCTCGGCGTTTGGGAACCAGTCGTCGCGCTACGACAACGACGATGACGCGTCGAGTAGCGGTAGTGGATGGAAGGAACGACCGGCGCGACCCACAGCACCGGCGCCACTGCAGCGCGCGGTCACAACCAGTGCGTTGATGCCGACGGCTGCTTCAAGAGCAGTGTCCACGATGGGTATGCTCGATGGCAGCGGCATGGGTTTACCGTCCACCAAGACCGACAACATCCGGGTCGTGCTTCGTATTCGTCCAGGGCGACCCGGCCAAGACGACCATGACGACTATGACGACGACGACAACCAACGGGGTTCTCTAACATCCGGCTCGCGCCGATGCCTCGACGTCACGGGCGATGGCGGCGGTGTGACCATGGGACTGGGTTCGCTGCAGGAGAAACGGTTTGCATTCGATCGTGTCTTTGATGAAGGCTGCTCGCAAGAGGATATCTTCCAGGACACGGGCCTCATGGCCGTCGAGAACACGCTCAATGGATTCAATGGCTGCATCTTTGCGTACGGACAAACGGGTTCCGGAAAAACTTTCACGATGCTCGGCGGTGGGGATGCAGACACGGGCGCCCAATACGACGTGCATGGTCTCAAGGTCTCGCCGCTGCGTGGTTTGATGCCCCGGATTTTCGACCATTTGATTCGTCGGTTGGAGGATCTTGTCGCAGACGAGAGCAACGATCTCGAGTATACACTGTCGTGCTCGTACCTCGAGATCTACAACGAGAAGGTGTTCGATCTTTTGGAAGTTGGATCGGCGACTGCGCAGTCCAAAAGCCTGCGAGAAGACTCAATCAAGAAAGAAGTCTACGTTGATCAACTGCGCCAGATTCCCATCAAGTCCGCAGCTGAAGCGATCGAGTGGTTGCAAGTTGGCTCCCGCAATCGGCGCATGGCCTCGACTGATATGAACCGAGAGAGTTCGCGGTCCCATGCTGTGTTCACGATTCGCCTGCTACAGACCCATCACACAGAGCGAGGCGTGTTGATCACACGCCGGTCGAATTTACATCTGGTCGATCTAGCTGGCTCCGAGAAGCAACGGCAAACCCGTGCGGCTGGTCAACGACTCAAGGAAGCCGCTCAAATCAACAAGTCCTTGTCTGCATTAGGCAATGTGATCATGGCACTCGTTGACGTGTCGAATGGCCTCAAACGACACGTACACTACCGCGACTCCAAACTAACGTTTCTCCTGCGGGATTCGTTGGGAGGCAACTCCATCACGACCATTATTGGCACAATCTCAGCAGAGGAAAAATATTTCAGCGAAACACTGTCGACGCTCAAGTTTGCACAACGCGCCAAATTCATCAAGAACAAGGCCGTCCAGAACGAAGACTCGGACGCCATCATCCCCCTTTTGAAACAAGAGATCGAGCGTATGCGCCAAGAAATTGAAGCGATGAAGAAAGCGTCACAGTCTGAAGCATCCACAACGTACAGACAGTCTTCGGAGCCTTCTCCATTTCAGCACACTCACAATCCTTATAACCACGGACCTGATGGCTCTTTGAAAGCGCGCGTTAACAAGTGGGAACCGGCACTGGAGATGATGGAGCGGCTACTAAAGGCCTCAGGGGCTGCTGCTCCAGAGGGCGACGGCATCGAAAACGATATCTTCCTTACGGAACAACGCTGTCAGCGGTTGGAGATGCTGCTTTACCGCATGATTTGTCGATTTGAAGAGCAGAAGATGATGACGTTCACCGGAAACCGAGTCCGTCCCTCTGTTCAGCCACCAACAATTGCACGGGCTCCGTCGATGCTTCGAAAGCCGAAGATCCAAGTAATTGGCAGGAATGACGATGATGCACGATCGACAACATCGACATCGAACAACAATGCAGAGCTTGAACACGAGCTACAAGAGAAGACATCACAGAATGCTGAGCTGGACGCCGAGAACTGCCTACTTCGTCAGCAGCTCGCCGAGTTCATGGAGTGGAAAAATCTCGTCATGGACGAAAGACGGCGATCCAGTATCGGTCTCTTCCATCCGCAAACAACAACGACGGTTGCAGCATCATCGAATTCGGGTGCCGTTGCGGATACGCAAGCTTTGCTTGAAGAGCAACGCGAGCGCAACGAAGAGCTCCTCGAAGCACTCAATGCCTACCGCACGTTGTTTGGGGATTTGAGCGCGGCTCTGGACGTAAAACGTGATCGTGATGGCTCTCGAAGTCCATCAGCATCCGCATCGACGTTTACTGAAGACAGGTCTGTATCCGGAGCTTCCGTAGCAGACGATGATCTTGAAAGTGTGACTTCGGAAGACCATGGCGCAGATTTGGATGATGAAATGTTCGGAACGGAGCGTGAGATACGTCGTATTCAAAGTTTGTCGATGAAGTTTGACCGCCGAATCGAATCGTACCAAGACAAGATCCAGCAGCTTGAACGCAACCTCATTGCAGTTCAGGATGAACTGGAAACATCAACATCAGCTACAAAGTTTGCCGAGTTCCAGCTCGAGCAGTTCCGCAACTCTTTGTCTCATCAGACTGATCTTGAGGTCGAGCTTGAGGAATTGCGTCTAAAGCACCGCCGCCTCAACACACGCAACTCAGACTTGGAGGCCGAGCTTGCCGCCAAGCAAGAGGATCTCGATGAAGCCCTGGTGAAACTCCAAGAAGCTGTTGTGGAGCGCCGCCGTGTGGTGGCCCAGTTTGAAAAAGAGCGAGATGAGTGGAAAACTTCAGCTACGCGTGAAACGGTTTCAGATGGTGATACTCCAGTTGATTTATCAAAGAGATTAGAAGATCCCGAGAACCAAGTTGCTGAAGAGCTCGAACAGAGCGGCCGTAGCGAGGATGACGATGCTGCGTTGGTGAAGGCTTTGCGTCGAGTTCGAGAGCTGGAGGAACAGCTGCAGCGACAGCGCAGCGCTTCTGTCGTCAGTTCCTTAAACGGCAGTTTTCTGGAAGCAGATCTTCCTTTCCATGACACTGCACGAGTTCGTGCGCAGTCAGCATCTGTCGTAACCGGCTGCAGCTCCACCAACGACGACGAAATTCAGAGCAACTTTGAGACTCATCAACAGCTCCAAAAAGTGCTGCATGGCGTCTTGGCCGACAACACGGATTTGATCAAGACTGTTCGCGAGCTACAGGTTTGTGATCCCTCGAACGTCACGGTTACGTCGTTCGAAGCTGATGATTGTTTTGTGATGTCCACAATATTGCAGACGGAGAAAGGTACCCGCGAACAGGAGCACGTGAAGGAAATTGCGCGCTTGCGAGACGAATGTGACGGCTTGCGCAAGCGTCTGGATGAGATGCGTGATCTTGCGATGGATTCGATCTCGGGATCCAAGCAGGCCAAAGTGAGTGGTGGTCCGAGTGCTGCAGTGATCGTTGTAAGTGTGCGCACGATCTTGACTGTCTATCTCTGCCTGTGCCTGTTCTTCGCAGCAAAAGGCTGAGACGGATTCGCTGGTTGCTCGATTGCGAGCCGAGCGCAAGACCCTTCAAACGCGGCTCCACCAAGCTCAACAACAACTTCGCAAGCTTGAAGACGAGTTATCACGATCCCAGTCTATCAACGCGACGCGACGTAGTATCGCGTCCGATTTCTTCTGTGAGATGTAATAGCGGAGCCCAGATCATCGACATCGGCGCAGCGACAAGACACTGGACTTGACACAGCCCAGCCGAGGTGTCTTCGCGAAGTGACACGGCCGAATGCGAGGCCACGTCGACAGACAAATAGAGGTCCACCACTACAGTGGGTACATTTTTGCTTACGATCGCGAAAGGGGGCATCGGAGGCCGAAGGAATGCCAGGTTGGCATCATCGATTGTCAAGATTTCCACCGTTCCATCTACTGATTTTGAAAGAATTCGCACCGATTCCCGCGTGGGTTTTTAGTTTTTTGGGTGGCTCGCGGCTCGGTCTCCCAACTCCTTCGAACGAGGGAGGGCACTAAACCCGCCAACAGCCGCAAGTGCTCTCGTTTCACAACCCCAACATCCAACGAAAAAGGACCGGCGTCATCTCCGTCGCGAGCGTCGTCTGCCGCCAGCATGGGCCGCCGCAAGACTTCGACCAAGAAGATCTCGACCAAGAAGAAGCAGGTCGTTTCCACGGTCTTCAAGTGCCCCTTCTGCTCCCACGACGACGCAGTCGAGTGCAAAATGTACGTCCCCTCCGCTCCCCTCCGCCCCTCTCCCCTCCCTAGGACTTGCCTGGTCTCACCCTGTCTATCTCCACACACCACAGGGATCGCGACCGTAACATTGGCCACCTCTCCTGCCGCGTGTGCACGGAATCCTTCCAGACGACTATCCACTGTACGTTTAGATTAGATCATGTATCAATTCGACGACGATGGTGCTGGACGACGGAGGTCTAACAGAATGCGATGCGTAGACCTCAGTGCGCCTATTGACGTCTACACCGACTGGATCGACGAGTGCGAGGCGCTCAATAGATAAACAAGCCGTCATTACTCCTCTCCTCACCTCTCCGCTCCTCTCCCCCGCCGCTCCGCTGCCTCCTCTTCCTGCCGCGTCCCCGTTCCAGCCCGCTCCCCATCCGCCCGCTGTTGACGGGTGCATTTTGTTTTTGTCAATAGATAGGCTTGCTGCTCGTCCCCTCCTCGTCCTCTCCCTTCGTCCTCTTCACGCAGGCGTCTCTCAGCTGAGCGCTACTGGTCGGTCGATGTCTTTTCCTTCTCCTTCTCCGCCTTTTCTGCGGCCGCTTTCTTCTGGGCGGCGCGCTGCGCACGCTTCTCTTCGAGCTTGCGAATCCGTGCGTCGAGCTCTTGTTGGCGACGCTCGTACTCGACGGCGTCTCGCTCCGCTAGTTTGTTGAGCTTTATCTGCTCCTTGGCAATCGCCTGCTCCTCTTCGATCTCGGCGAGCCGCTCGGCCTTCTTCCGTGCGAGCTTCTCCTGGTGGCGCGCCTGCTTCGCTTGCTTCTCGGCCTCTTCCTCTGCAAGTTTGATTTTCGCGTACTGCAGTGGATCCGTGCGCAGGAGCTCAGCCATGCGTGTAGCTTCTTGCTGAGCCGCTTGTTCCGCACGCGCCCGCTCCTGTGCGGCGAGTTCGGCGTCGCGCTGACGTTTCTCGATCGCTGCTTGGCGGGCGTTCACTTCGTCTTCTTGTTGCGTGATGATTGTGAGACGGAGCAAGCACGCGTCAAACACAAAGTCGCGGATCACACGACTAAAGTATGTCAGTTCGATCGGCTCGCCCGACTGGAGCCGCTGCTTGAACAAGTCGGGCGCTACGTGCTCCATGAGCATGTCGAGCACGAACGGATCGAGAAAGTAGGCCATTTGCTGTCGCTTTGAGTCGGGGATTGCGCGCCAGAGATCGGTGAGCACGCTCAGGAAGTTGGCCTTGAGATCCACGTGCTGCAAGTGGCGGCTGCGCAAATCCTCCATGCGCGCCGTTTCTGCGAACTGGTACTTCTCGTAAAACACTTCCAACGCACCCGAAAAGCCTCGATCGTGCCACAGGTAGTCACGGAGCGCGAGCATTTGGTCGTCCGTCTCGCTCTTGAGCGTGATCGTGTCGTCCCAAAACACCGCTTTGCCCATGGGCACGTACGTCGTCCACCACACTGGGAACCGGCGGAATTTATCGATCGGATGGAGGCGCCCGAGTGCGGCCGGCTCGTTCGGCACAAAGTCAGCGACAACATTGGAGGTTTTGGCCTCGCTGGTGATGGCTGTGTCTTGCTTCCCAGCTTTGTCCGTAACTGAGCCGGTGGGCTGCTCCACGCTCACTTGCAAGAGCAAGTAGTTCTTCTTTGCAAGCAGTCCATGCCGGAACGTGAAGTGCTCGTCCTTGACGCCGCCACCAAACGTCGCACACGCGACGCCACTCAATGGGAACTCGAAGGTCTCGACGTTTGCTGTCACGGGCCCGACCGTAAGATTACGGATCGAAAGATTCGTTTCTCGATCTTGAAGCATCGTGTCGATGCCAATGCGCATCCCGCCACTCAGAATGAGTACGTCACGCCCACTGCGTTTCGCCTTCCATTTGAACAAGATAAGTAGTAGCTGCTCAAGTTGACGCTTGCAGGCGACCCAATGCTGGAGCACATGGTTATGGTCGTACTGACTCCAGCGGCTTGTCGGCTGTTGACTCGAACGCAACTCATCTCGCAGCTTCTCCACGTGAGCAGCATTAGTCAAGATCAATGGCAGTTCCATACACAGGACGAGTAGGAGCGTTCGCTTCTTCCGTAACACGCTCTGGATGGTAAAATAACATGTCATCCGTCAGTCTTTTCATCGACGAAGGAGAACCATAGTCAAGCTCCCACCCACTCACCTCCAAGTACTTCCACTGCCTCTCGCTCATCATTGGGTTCTCTTGGCTAGAGAGTGGACGCGACAAGCGACCGTTGCAAGTAATGGGTTCAGCGTTGTCGTTCCCCACCACCATGCTTTGGTTTCGCATGTCGCCCATGAAGACTGAAATGTCGTTGTGCTGCCAGCACAGCGCGCCGCCTGTATCTTCGACTGTGTCCACTGGCGTATCAAGGTCGTCTTCTACTTTCGCACTTTGGTCGATGCTCGGGTCCGAGCCCATCTTCTCGTCTTCAATTTGCTGAGCAGAGACGGCTTCCAGATTGATCGCACTTCGTACCGGGGGCGTTGCAGGAACAGACCCCGCTGTATTCAAGGACTTCTCATCATCTGTCGATCGCGCAGCTTCGACGGGATGATCGACGTTGGCTCGATCAGCGGTTTCAATCGCAGTCATGAGCTGCGTTTGGTACGCGAACACGACTTCTTTCGCGACGTCCACAACCAGCGACCTCGCTCGTGATGCGTCAATGGGGCCGGGGGATTCTCGACCATAAAATGGCGCGATATCTGCCTTGCTCTGTAGAAACCATTGGCTTGAATGTGCCAAAAGCTCGCGAATATTGGGAAGGTTCCAGCAAATCCGATACTCCTGTTGAAATCGCCGACGAACTTTGGAGCGAACAAGCAAAACACGCTTTGCGTCAACCTCAGTGGGATCTCCATGCAAGATCTCGCGTTGAAGTTCTCGATGTGCCCACTCGAAGCACTCGATTGCAGCCTCGTGGAGTGGCACTTGACCGCCAAGATGTACGATCGCATCGAGCCCGCACCACGGCAGCTTTGCTCGCTCGAGAAGCGGAGCCCACAAGCTGTCTTGTTCTTCGTCCATGTGGGTCGGAAAGTTCGAGCTCACGGCGACGAGATTGAGACGGTTGCTATTGCTCGGCGGTGTGTGGAAGCAGCCGCGTCTTGACTCGCTGTTTGAAACGCCCTAGATTTCGTAGAAAAAGTCCAGGTGAGAGTCGAGCGCATTGCATACACGGCAACTAGTCCGAACGTACCTCAATGAAATACACGTATCTGCGGAGTGGAACGAGTCCGTGAATGCAGAAGACAGCCGGCTCGTCAGCTCGAAACTCGCGAACGATACGAGTCTCAAAGTTGATCATCGAGTCGACTACGATACACGTGAGTCGCGCAGGAGCATTGACTTCGACGAGAATGGCTACACTAAAGGTGGCATCAGTCTTCGTATCTTCAGGGCTGTTTGTGTCCGGCACTTGCGGGTCGGTGCGAATGATACGACCGACAACAGGACCAACCACGATTGTCGGCAACGCTCTCGATGGGAAGAAGAGGAGGTTCTCGTTCAGAAACCCTTGTCGGTAGTCGCTCAAGAACATGTATCTTGCATAACTGCGACATTGCGGTTCAGATGCAGGAACGATGCTGCCACTGGTAGGGACAGGATGGCTCTGGTATGTGAATCGCTTGGAAAAGTAGCCCTTGATGGTTGTTACGGACTTGTTCGCTGCTTTGCTCTTTCCTTGCGTTGGCTTGGTGATCTGGGCCTCTTTGAACTCACTAATGGACGATACACGCGTCAGCGTGAGGGT
>JAADXQ010000620.1:0-10784 GCA_023337915.1 Pythium angustatum | reverse complement strand
GCTCCGACTTCTCTGCGTCGTCGCCGCCAGCCAGTGACGACGGGTTCGGCGCAACAACGCACCCCATGGACGTACCACAAGGAACCTACGGGCGACGAGAAGACTGGGACTTGCTCTCCGAGATGTTTGTCGACGATGCCGTGCCGAACATGACGATGGTACCACCGTCGTTTTTAGGAGGAAACGCACTTGGCGGCTATGACGTCTTTGGTGCGCCACCGGCGCCAACGCCGTCCAAGGCCCCTGCAATGTACCAACAGCAGCCGTCGCCGTCGCTCGCATTCACGCCACCGCAATTCCAACAAAACCAACAACACCAACGTTTCCAACAAAACCAACGCTTCCAACCAACCCACCAACCCCACCAACCCCAGCAGCTCCGTCGCTCCTCGCCGCAAATGCCAGTCGGGTTCATGGACGCCCTGCTCCAACAAGACGACGCCATGCTGCTGGCTGCGTCACGCGCCAAGACAAGCGCTGTTGGCTCGCCGCAAACGACCGACCTCTTCCCGCCAGTCGCACTGCTGCCCACGCCGCCGCCACAGTCGTCGACATCGGACTCAGACTCAGACGTGTCGCCGTCGCCGTCGCCCCTCGGCAGAGCCCGCAAGACGTCGTCGGCGTCGACACCGTCGAGCGTCAAGCACGAGATTCTGTCGCCTGAAGAAGCCAAGAAACTGCGGCGTCGCAGCCAGATCGCCTCGTCGGTCCAGCGCCATCGCGAGAAGAAAAAGTGCATGGTCGCGACGCTCAAGCAAGACCTTGCGTCGCTCACGTCGCACTTGGAGAGCTTGCGGTCGCAGCGCAAGGAGCGCCATGCGAACAACGAGACGCTCGTGGCGTGGGAAGAAGAAGCCATTACACAGCGCCGCAAGCGCAAGCAGTCGGAAGAACTGAACCAGCGCATGAAGAAGGCGCTGTTCCAGCAGACGTGTTTCCTCATGGGCATGCGCACGATCATGACCAACGTCCCGGCGCCGCGCGAGCTCCACATCCACGACTGGCTCCACTCGTACACGGTGTTCACGGCACGCGACCGTACGGCGCGTCAGAAAGAGTACCTCGGCTATTTCTCAGACAGCAAAGTCGACATGGCGCGGCAGATTGTGCTCCGGGAAACCGACGCTTTTGCGGCGCGACTGACGCTCTCGAACCCGTACTTTAGCGAGATCCGCGTGGTCCACGACGGTACGGAAGTGCTCCACCACGAAGACGACGTGCGGCTCAAGTCGGAGCTGAGCGAAGAGACCGAGTACGTCGTACCGGGCACGGGCCAAGTCGTGAAGAAGTACACGAGTATGTTCCTGTTTGAGGAGCGCGGCAACTGCACGATGGAGGCGTTCAAGCACGTGGCACTCGAGGCCACCAAGGCCGTGGGCGTGTTCTGGCCGTCGCCCGGGTACTCTTCGCACGCGCTGGACACGGTCGAGCTGGACGAGTCGTCGCAGCTCATTTTCTCGGACTTACATGGCTCCATGTCGATCATTGACGATCAGCTCACGACCGACGACCAGGACGTGCAGCTCGAAGCCCGCATGATCTGCCGCGTGCAGCACACCGAGAACGACACGACGATCGCATGGGATTACGCCGACAAGGACGAGCTGTACCCGATCCAAGGCGACCGGGCGATTCGCCGTGACTCGTGCGGTGCGGCGGTTGTGCGAAGAGAACCCGGTGGCAAGATCTCGTTCCGCTCGGCCTGTGTCAAGATGTTTGGTCCGCTCGACTCGCACGAGATGGCATCGAACCACGTTAAGGCGCTGACGCAGCGACGGATCAGTCTCCAGGCCTCGGAGCTCGAGCGCCAGAACCAAAAGTGCACGCGCTCAGTGTACGAGTCGCTTGCGGCGGCGTTTGCGCGGTCCGTGTCGGTACAAGGAAGCAGCGCGTGAGCACTGTAGCGGACGGAGACCTTATGTCGAACAGTACTACACAGGAGCATGTGCGTGTGAATAGGAATACGTAGTAACAGGACGACGCTTCCCATGCATGAAGATCCAGCGATGCGTGCACGTAGACCATGATGGTGTGACCGTGTGAGTGACCACGCTTGCTTCCCTGGGTTATTTCGTGAGAGTCAGTGCCACGTACTAGTAGTCTTGAACAGAGGTAAACCTTCAATCATGGTAATTTCATATGCACCAACAGAGGTATATGTACCCCTCTTGCAGGGTTGTATCCGTAGGGTACAGTTCGCTTCCGTCTCACCGTGAAGCGGCAGCGTGTCGAAGTGCAAGGCCGGGGGAAGGCCATGGGCCCGCCGACGCTGTGTGAGCACTGTGGCAAGAAGTTCAAGGTCTTTGCGAAGCGACGCAAGTGCACGCACTGCCATAGTCTACTCTGCCGCGCCTGCATCGAGCCGCATGTGAATCTCCGCCACCCAAACGTCGCGTCGGGCGCAGTAGGCGGCGGCTCGTCGTCCAATCTCACCGACGGCTCCTACGCGGACGAAGACGACGACGTCCACTTCCACTCGCCACTTGGTACGACAGGGAGTATGAGCGGATCCTCTTTCGGTAGTGCCTCGTCGCTACAGCGCAAGCAGGTCGCGGCGTCGGCGTCGCGCAACAAGACCGAGTCCAGCGTCGACCTGCTCGATGACCTCGACGGGGTCGACGTTGTCGACGTCGAAGAGAACGAAGAAGACGACGACGACGACGGCAACGATGAAGATTTATTACTGGGCGAGTTTAGCCGCCGCGCGTCCATGGAAGAAGAAGAGACACAGTTCCGCGAGTTCACGCAGTTGCAACACGCCGTCGAGAAATGGACTCGGGCCGAGATCGAGATCAAGCGCCAGCAGCGGCTCGCGAAGCAGAACAGCCGCATCTATGCGACCAAACCCGTGCGTGACTTTGGCTCTACGCGCGCGTACCAGCAGCGCGAGCTCTTCTCCGTGAGCTACGCCGTGGTCGTGACGCTCGCGGTGTGGGCCATGGTCGGCGCCACCATGGCGATCTACGTGCGGCTCCTGGATCGTACCCTCTCGTCTGCGTAACTCGATGGCGTACCCTTATCGACATGACTCATTATTATGTCAGATACAGTCGAGGTTCTGTCACCTGTAAAACATGATACAGTCCCACAGGCGACTGGTGTTGTGTTTGGGTGTGAGTGGTTAGTGGAGGTTAGCGAATGCGAGTGGATGTTAGGGTTGTTGGTAGCGGGCGAATGACTGGTTGACTGGCGTTCGCGCACAGGGTCTCTCGGTCTGTGAGCGAGCAAGTCCGATGGCTCATTCCTCCCTTCTGAACGTGAGTGGTAGCAGCGCCCCATCGCAACCGTCCGTCGTGAGAGATCAAGCATGGCGAGCAAGCTGAACGGCGACATCCTGGCCAAGGCCGTGGACGACGTCCTGGCGTTCTCCGCCGGCGAGACGATCAACGTCAACGGCAAGGACATCAAGGGCAAGAAGCGTAACTTCAACGAGACCATCGAGCTCCAGATTGCGCTCAAGAACTACGACCCGCAGAAGGACAAGCGTTTCTCGGGCACGTTCAAGCTCCCGACGGTCCCGCGCCCGAACATGAAGATTTGCGTGCTCGGTAACGCCGTCCACTGTGAGCTGGCCGAGAAGGATGGCTTCGAGTTCATGACGGTCGACGACCTGAAGAAGTTCAACAAGAACAAGAAGGTCATCAAGAAGTTCGCCAAGAAGTACGATGCGTTCCTTGCTTCCGACACGCTCATCAAGCAGATCCCGCGTCTGCTCGGTCCGGGTCTTAACAAGGCCGGCAAGTTCCCGACCCTGGTCAGCTCGACCGAGGGCCTCACGGAGAAGGCCGAGGCCGTCCGCGCCACGATCAAGTTCCAGATGAAGAAGGTCATGTGCCTGAACGTCGCGATCGGCCACGTTGGTCTTGAGAAGCAGGAGATTGTCGTCAACACCCAGCTGGCGGCCAACTTCCTCGCGTCGCTCCTCAAGAAGAACTGGCAGAACATCAAGGTCCTCTACCTCAAGTCGACCATGGGCCCGCCGCAGCAGATCTACTTCTAGATGCATCTACGTGCATCTCCTTGCGACAATGCGTTCGTCTTTACCATAGTCCGCCTCAGTCGCGCTCTGTTTCGGCGCTGCTGGTGGCGGCTATGGGAGCTAAAACCATTCCAATAGGAAACACAACCATGAAGGGGATCTCCTATCGCATCGCGTGTTGCCTGTCTTGTTCGCTTTCGTAGGGGAGACAACGATCCCCGATGTGTGTTATGGCTGATTCCACCCGCATGTGATGCCGCCCGCCGGTGGCTGTCGTCGTCGTCGTTCATCTCTGGCAACGGGAGTGGGGTATTGAAGAGGCCTTTGCGTTGAGTCTGGAATCCCATGCAACACCTTGGCTCAACCCTATCGGATAGTGAATCTGGACTCTGGAATCCAGACTCTCGATCCATCCTTCGCTTGCCGTCTCATCAAGACAGGAGTTGAGCTGCGGACGAACGCGCATTGCGTCATCCCGTGGTCGCGTGACGCCAGCAGCTCCGTCCGAGCCAATTGCAGCGCCAACTGCAAATCCCAGACCTATCCGTACTGTACTCATCTGCTTAAATACGAATCCGGCGCCTCATTGAGGCTGCTTGGGCCCAACATTCGTCTGTGGCCTGGGGCGATCTGTGCGTGCGTTGTCGACCGCACTTTTCGTTAGACCCCTTTGTCGGCCGAACCTTCCTGTCACATCCCTCCTTTGGTTTAGACCTCACCATGCTCCGCAGTGTGAACTCGCTCACGCGCCGCTCGTCGTCGCTCGTGGCCGCACGAGCCTTCTCGTCGGCCGCAGCCTCGTCCGAGTACGACCTCGTGGTCGTCGGCGGTGGCCCCGGCGGCTACGTCGCGGCGATCAAAGCCGCGCAGCTCGGTCTCAAGACCGCCTGTGTCGAGTCGCGTGGCGCGCTCGGTGGCACGTGCCTCAACGTGGGCTGCATCCCGTCCAAGGCGCTGCTCCACTCGACGCACATGTACCACGCGGCGCAGCACGACTTCTCGAAGCTCGGGATCGAAGTCTCGGACGTCAAGATGAACTTTGGCGGCATGATGAAGTCCAAGGACAAGGCCGTCAAGACGCTGACCATGGGCATTGAAGGCTTGTTCAAGAAGAACAAGGTCACGTACATCAAGGGCCACGGCAAGATTGTCGCCGCGAACGAAGTCTCGGTCGCGCTCAACGACAACAACGGCAACGAGACCGTGCGTGCCAAGAACATTCTGATCGCTACGGGCTCGGAAGTTGCGCCGTTGCCGCCGGTGCCGGTCGACAATGCCGCCGGTAAGATTGTTGACTCGACCGGTGCGCTCGCGCTCAAGAAGGTTCCGGAGCACCTCGTGGTCATTGGCGGCGGCGTCATTGGCCTCGAGCTCGGCTCGGTCTACAAGCGCCTCGGTGCCAAGGTCACGGTCGTCGAGTTTGCCGACCGCGTGTGCCCTGGTCTCGACCTGGAGCTCGGCAAGGAGTTCACGAAGCTGCTGAAGAAGCAGGGGATGGACTTCCACTTCAAGACCAAGGTCACGGCCTCGCAGCTGAACGGTGACAAGGTCACGCTCACGGTCGAGCCGTCGGCCGGCGGTGACGCCTCGACGATTGAGGCCGACACCGTGCTGGTCGCTACAGGCCGTCGTGCGTACACGAACGGTCTTGGCCTCGAGCAGATGGGCATCCAGACCGACAAGATGGGCCGCATCCAGGTCGACGACCACTTCCGCACGCAGATCCCGAGCATCTATGCGATTGGCGACGTGATTGCCGGCCCCATGCTCGCCCACAAGGCCGAGGAAGAGGGTATTGCCTGTGTCGAGAACATTGCGGGTCTCCCTGGCCACGTCAACTACAACGCCATCCCGGGTGTGATCTACACGTACCCCGAGGTGGCGTCCGTGGGCAAGACCGAGGAGCAGCTCAAGGAAGAGGGCATCGCCTACAACGTGGGCAAGTTCCCCATGATGGCCAACTCGCGTGCGCGCGCGGTCGGTGAGGGCGAGGGCTTGGTCAAGGTTATTGCCGACAAGGCCACGGACAAGATTCTGGGCATCCACATCATTGCCAGCAACGCCGGTGAGATGATTTCGGAGGGCGTGCTCGGTATTGAGTACGGCGCCTCGTCGGAGGACATTGGCCGCACGTGCCACGCGCACCCGACGCTCAGCGAGGCCTTCAAGGAGGCCTGCAATGCCGCGTACGGCAAGCCGATTAACTTCTAAGCGAACGGAGCTTTTTGCGCGGGCCAGGCGTCGTGGGGCGGCATTGATGCCATGCCGCGTCGCCTGCCTCGCTTCCCTTCTCTGGGTCTCGGTCAAGCAGGAAGAGATTCTGATCTAATCACCAATGCACGTTCCTACAAAAAGTACTGTGAACGGCACCATGTTCATGCGGATGCCTCTGGTGTGACAGTTCTGGCTCGTAGAGCACGAGGTTCCCCAATGTTGGACTCCAACTTGGAGACGTTTGAGCTCTTGAGCCGACAAGCTCACTGCCTTTTCAGCCAATCGTCATTGAGAAGAAGCATTCTATTAGCCAATCGTGTTGCACTACATATATCAATAAGCCCCCTGATTGGTCAAAACAAAATAACTCAGAGATTGTTGTCTCATCCCCCAGCCGCCACAACGCCCACAAACAAGGAGCTCGAACTGGAACTCTCTGGCGCGGGGCTCTTCCGCGTCGATTGCCAAAGGAGACACGCAGCAGGCGACAGCCCACGCAACTACCGACAATCACGACAACCGAAAGCACAGCCACTATGACGAGTATGCATCCCAGCAGTGACGAGGCGCCGGCAACAACAACAGCACCCGCGGAGCTGGATCTTGAGGCTGCCGCCGCTGGTGTGCCGTTGGCCGAGGGTGACCCGAGCGACGCCGCGTACGCGCGCCACCACGCCAAGCGCCACCGCTTCTGCACGCGCTATGGTCGTACATGGATCATTTACTCGTGCGGGAGCGAGTACGGATACTTCCCAGCGACTGCGCACGTCGGTCCCCACTGGCCCTGCATGTTGCTTACTTACGTGATCGCGATCGGTCCCGTCTTCCTCGTCCTGCTGTACGTACGCCGCGGTCGCTAGAACCAAGCTTTCTCGTTTCTTGCTCACGTGTCTCGTATGCTCTTTTTGTGTGGCAGCAACGACGACTTCAAAACGGGCTTCCGCGCAGCGCTGCTCGTGTCCAGTGTGCTCACGACGCTGGTCTTCTCGCTGGTCGCATGCAGCGACCCAGGCGTGGTCTACGAAAGCGACCAGCCACTCACGTACCTCACGACCGCCGACCAGGGCGACCGCGGCCGTGTCATTTGCGGTGCGTGTACTCTTCTTCTGGTCGTGCTTTTCTTATTCGTTTTCTTGTTCGTGACAATGGTTTTTCTTGTTCTTGTTCTTGTTCTGCGTTCGGCCGTGCGTTGCAGCCCAGTGCCAAGTGCGCCGACCCAAGACGGCGTCGCACTGTTCCGATTGCGGTGTTTGTGTGAACAAGGTACTGTCCATATGCGATAGAACGGTTCTTTTTAGGAATTGTCTCCGTGGCTCTAGCTTTGGGTATGCTCGTGTACTGACGTGTGGACTCGTGTGCATTGCTCGGACAGCTCGACCACCACTGCCCATGGACTGGAAAATGCATCGGCGTGCGCACACTGTGGCTATTCTATATGTTCATTTGGTGCATTTCCATTCACGTCGTGCTGCTCTCGGTCGGGTGCACGATCACGTATCTCAGTCGCTAGCACGAATATCATCGCCAACAGCGGAGCACAGACTGTAAAGAATTTGAACCAAACGCATGAAGCTCTTGCTCCCAATACCCTAGTGTGACTACGTCAATGCGGTGTAGCTGCTACGGCGTCCAGTCTGCAGTTACCAAAGCTGAGATCATCGATTGGGGATCACCAAAGCTGAGATCATCGATTGGAGCTTTGTTCCCTAGAACATTCTACTGTAGTGCTTGAAGTGTCAACTTGAGCGCCCACAGGAAGCGAGCCTTCAAGGAACAGATATCGCCAGATGGAGGCGTGTGGGGCTGGCACCACTTTGCTCCAGTCGATCAATCACGTACTGTACTGGGAACGGTAGAGAAACCACACCGGAACACCTGCGCGAAAGAACCAGTGCTGACATCGCCAGAGCAATGCTCCTGGCACGCCATCGGTTCAGCTGAACGTTCGGGAGAGACAGGCTCGATCTGCCACATGCCGTGGCAAGCTCCGAGTGATATCGCTACCGGTATTAATACTGTTGGAGTATGACACTGCACGTGACGGAAACGCCAGTGACAACGGGTTCATCGGTACATGGCATCCATTCAATCTACACGTATACTACGTAGTAGAACCTATGCGCATTTCCGTATGTAGGAAGCTCTCCAAGGTCCGTCTAGACGGTTCCCAATGATCGCGTCCGAGAAGACCAGGGAGCAGGACCTACAAACGCGGTTGAAATTCTGCCGAGGGAGGATGTAACTTAGAGCATGACCGCAACAACCGAGAGCGTCGCGAGCACAATGCTGCCAACGATCGTCGATGCCGAAACGGTTGCGACGGCCGCGCTCTTGCTGCCAGCGCCCGCCGGCGCCTGGGTCGTCTCGTTCAGCTCGCCCGAGGTCGAGGATTCTTCCTCCTCGCCCGAGCCCGAGTCTTCGGCCGAGCTGAACTCGTCAGCAATACCGACGCCGGCCTGGTTACGCTTCGCAATCGACTCGAGAATCTCACGGGGGCAAATCTTGGTGCAGTCGAAACGGCGCTTATCCGAGAGCTGGGCGTTGTTGGCATCGTTCTGCGCAATACACGAACGGCACGTGTGGCAGATCTCGGCCTTCACGGTCGCGGTCGTGTTGATCTCGCGCACGCAGTGCACCTTCTCGGCACAGACACGGAGTTCGAGCTTGGTCGGCACGTGGCCGTACGAGTCGACACACGCACGGTCGTTGCTGCAGTCGCCAAACTGCGGCACGCCCGTCGCCGTCGGGATCGTCGAGTTCTGGCACGTCTCGGTCTCGTTCGCGAGACACTGGCACTGGTTCTTGTCCTTGCCGTTCTCACGGCCGACCTTGACGCACTCGAGATCGTAGCCGTTGAGCGCTCCACAGTCGTCGTCCTTGCCAATCTTGCACTGGAGACTGTTGAACTGGAGCACGCACTTGTTCGGGTTGTACTCGGTACCGAGGAAGACCGTGGTCTTGCTCTTCGTGTTCACGGTCGTGCCATCACCGAGCGACATCGACGAGTTGGTCACAGGCGCCGGAGTCGCCGCGTTGGCCGTGAGCGCGAACATCGCGACGGCGACCGCCAGGACGCGCATAGTCTTGATCATGGTAGGAGGTAGAGAGAAGCTAGAGAGAGTCCGACACTAGAGATCCAACAAAACACGCGTTGGTTCGTTGGGCGTCCGAGGATCTGGCGTGTGTGTGCTTGTGAAGGGGCCGCGCTGGATGAACAGTCGGAAAGTCGGGGAATGGAGAACTTTGCGGTCCAACAACCAACAGGTGGAGCGTCGAGTCAGAGCAGAGGAAACGCCGCGGCCGGATCGTCCACCCAGTGAGCGTTTGGGCCACACGGTCTTTGCGACTCGCAAATTGCGAGTCACACCCTCCGCGGTTTGGTCCAGAAGGGCCAAGGTTCGGAAAATCGGGAACGCACGCATCAGGGTTCGGGGAAATCGCGGTTTGCCCAAATTTGCAAATATGGGGAACCAGGCCAGTTGTACGCTATATAACCAGTACTGCCCTGATTCAAGAACCATGTAATAATATTAGACCAATATATCTATATACACAATGGTACTGGTTGTTTAGCATAAGATCTTCGCTTGCTCTTTCTTTGAAGTGAACTTGCCCCGGAGCGGGATTAGGGTCTCCGTTTTGAACGAGATGGATGGATAAGTGAGGCTCAAAAACCTGTCGAATTCTTCTCAAATTCCAAAATTCGAGAAGAGAGTTTGTGAGGAATCCTCACTTGCATGAACATGTCGCGGAAGTCAGCGAATTTTTGTAGTGTACAGGAATGGGCACTTTAGCACTGGCGCCACACAGTTCAAGTGCTTCATTCAAGCTGGATGCTGCTTTGGCAGTGCCAGTGTCCGTGTTAGTTGTAGTATGGTACAGTACTGCCCCTCGGCCTCAGCTCTCGCCAGACACGGCGGTGTCAATGACACCTGACAGTCATGGGGTCCCCATGAATCATGGGCCATCATGGGAAAATGAGGGACTCCTTACCTACCTGGTTTTGGCACCTTGTTTGAGTGACGTGAAGGCAGCTGGTGCCCACCAGTCACACAGTCAAGGTGTCACTAACTCCACCCCAATCAATGGTGTGGACCACCTCAAGGATAACGTGGAGAAATGGTTAGTCATCATCAGATATGATCCAATCTGTATCTGATGCAATGAATCCGTTCGCGTCTTTTGTGATTGTGATGCGACCGACCAAAACTGGCCCGTCATGCAGGCATTTCGTGGAAACCTCTAACTTACTGCCAGCAGCGTTTGTAGAGTGTGTACTGTATGGCAAATGTCTTTCGTCTATTGGAGAATCCGTCGTGCTTCTACACAGAAGGAATCTTTGCGTGTACTGGACGTGGGCTTCGTTCCGTCCTGGACGATGTCCCGCATGAATTACAGTCATGTCGCCTCGGGTTTACCCCAATTAGCAGCCCGCTAATCACTCGTGTGATAACGTAATGCATCAGTTTAAGAGCGGTGCATCAGTTTAAGAGCGCTTGGGAAAACATATGTTGTCGAGGGAGAACTTGAAAAATGTATTGGACACATTTCACTGAACCGCTGGGGAAAGTTTGGTTCGATTTTCATAGTG
>JAADXQ010000619.1:0-10798 GCA_023337915.1 Pythium angustatum | reverse complement strand
CTTCAGGGGGTATTCGCGAAACAGAACCAACCAACCAAAAAGGCTTGTGTGTCATTCCCATCCAC
Source organism: Pythium angustatum (assembly GCA_023337915.1). Classification (NCBI taxonomy): domain Eukaryota; phylum Oomycota; class Peronosporomycetes; order Pythiales; family Pythiaceae; genus Pythium; species Pythium angustatum. The sequence continues at coordinate 10,733 of JAADXQ010000619.1, read as the reverse complement.
CGCAGGCACTCGCAAGAGGAAACGAGGAAACGAGCGCCGCCCGAACCTTCGCGCCAATTGACGTCCGTACGAACGAACGTCCACCCCGACGCCAACAACACGACGCCAACGATTACAACCATGAGTGCCGAGCCAACGCCGCAGCACGAGCAGCAGCCCGTGGCCGAGAAGGTCGAGGAGAAGGTCGAGGCGACTGAGCCCACGAGCGACGTGGTCGCGGCCACAGTGCCGTCGGTCAAGCACCCGCTGCAGCACCGCTGGGTGCTGTGGTACGACAACCCGAAGAAGCGGAACTCGGCCGAGTCGTGGGAAGAGAACCTCAAGATGATCTACACGTTCGACACGGTCGAGGACTTTTGGTGGTGCGTTGGGTGTTGCCGCTGCTGCCCCGCGTCATCCGACTGGCGGGCTGGCTGGGTTATTTGGTAGTTAACATTCTCTCTCTATGTGTGTGTGTGCATGGCAGTCTGTACAACAACATCTTGTCGCCGACCAAGCTCTCGGTGGGCAGCAACTACCATTTGTTCAAGGAGGGCATCCGCCCAATGTGGGAAGACCCGATCAACGCCAAGGGCGGCAAGTGGATCTTCACGAACGCGCGCTCCCGAAAGGCGAGATTAGACGAGTGCTGGCTCCACGTGGTACGTACTGGATGGGGAGCGAATTGATTGCCGTCACGAGATTTTGCGCATGTATTGATCGTCGGTCACTGCCTTTCTCCGTAGATGCTCTCGCTCATTGGTGAGTCGCTCCACGACGAGGACGACATCTGCGGTGCCGTCGTGAGTGTGCGTAAGGCGCAGGACCGTATCGCGATCTGGACCGGCAACGCCGACAAGGAAGACCTCCAGAAGGCGGTCGGCCGCAGCTTCCGCAGCTGCCTGTCCGATTTCGGTAAGAACGAAGTGCTCAAGTTCCAGTCCCACGCAGACGCTGCGGCCAGCGGCTCCAGCTTCCAGAACGAAGTGTACGTTGGTGATGGAGATTTTGGGTTGTGGTGACGGTGGGCTTACTCTGCACTGTTTGGTCTTTTACAGAATGTACGAAGCGTAAGAGATCCGTGCCATCGTCGTTCTGTTCGGGATTGCCATCTTTTATCTTCAATTAGTAGAGCTCCATTTTGTTTTGCATTCTTCCCACCGTATAGTGAGTCGATCCTTGCTTTCATTGGGTGACCCATCGTGAAAGGCGAGAAAAGGGTATCGTGTTACACGGATAGGTATTATATCTACTCCGACACTGGGAACAACCGCACTGTCTCGTCATCGCCACCGGTCAGAAGGCCGATGGGCGTGGCGTTGCCAGGCTCCGAGACGAAGGCCATGTCGAGGACCATATCGACATGGCCAGCAAAGAGCCGAAGCTGCTGGCCGTTGCGTGCGTCCCAGACGTAGACCAAGCCTTCCACCGTGCAAGTGTACACGATCGGCTGCGTCGGGTGCCACATGAGTTTGGTCACGCCCGCTGGGTGCTGGCACACGTGTCGGCACTACATAATGGTAAAGCGAGTGAGCAACAGCTACTACAGAGGGAGAGTGATGCATTGCGACGTACTTGGTACGTTGAGAGGTCCCAGATTCGCAAGTAGCCACCGAGGCAGCCAGTCGCTGCCCAGTTCATCGTGGTACAGAAGCCGCCGCTGCCAAGAGCAACAGTAGAGGTGAGCATTGGTATCCGAATAGCGTGCAGAGGCATGCACATCAGAAGCGCTAGAAGACGTACCACTCAACAGAGTTCTCCGTCGCCACGTCCACATCGTTGACCGTACCAGCACGCGACTCGCTTCCGTCATGGGCGAAGGTCGCAAGCACGCGCTTGCCCTGAACCTGCAGCAAGCGAGCCGTGCCGTCCTGCGAACCGCAGAGCGCAAGCGGTTGCTGTTGTACACATGCGTACCTCGTCAGTGCATCACACAAATCCTTTTCCTATCGAGCTGCGGCTACGTACGCTTGGGTGGCAAGTAACGAAGCACACTGGGCCTTCAAAGAACCCATGGCTGAGGAAAAACACACATGCGTCGGTCAGCGTTGGGACCACCTCTCATGATTGAGCTTACTGACGACGTAGGATCGTACCCGCGGAACACATGCGTGCACTCGCCAGTCTTCGGATTCCACAGGCGCACAGTCTGATCCGTGCTGCCCGTCACAATCATCTAGCATGGCATCGCACACTGCACCGTTAATCGCGTCATCCTTGTCAGCAACGTTGACGAATATCCCACTCACCTTGCCGGATCCCGTGAACGAACCGCACGTCACGCCGTCCTCGTGGCCGGCAAACACTTGCATGCACTCGCCCGTCGATGCGAGCCACATCCATACGGTTGCGTCGCCCGAACCAGCAAGCACGACGTTGCCCTTCTGGTGCCAAGTGAGCCACTCGACTTCCTGCGACGGACCTTCGAGGTTCTTCACAAGCGCGCCCGTTGCAACGTCCCACACCTTCACAATGCCATCGTAGCCACCAGTCGCCGCGTACTTGCCATCGAAGCTGAAGTCCACCGAGGCCACGGTATCCGTGTGGCCTTCCAAGCGGTGGATCACGGAGCCGTCTTCGCGGTTCCAGATAATACCCACATCATCGCCGCCGCCCGTGAGGACAATGCGAGGGTCATGCGGGTACACCTTGATCGCGTACACCGGAGCCGTGTGCACTTTGAAGGTCTGCGCATCACCGTCACATGTCAAGCGGATTGTCCTGAGCTTCCGATAGACCACACAACACCCCGTACCATCAACGCGTCATCACGGTAGTCATCGTCACCCTCGGCAGTGGCGTTCTCGGTGCCATCGCCCATGGCATCATCGTCGTCCTCTGGTTCAATGGCAAGTAGAGTGGGTACAAACGGCACAACACAACGATGAGTTCTCTCTCAAGTCTGGCTCGCGCGACGGGTAGAAACGAGCTGACGGACCTGGCGGCGGCGCGTCACCGATCGCGTACTCCTCTGTGGTATCATCGGCCGTGATGATCTCCACTTCCTCGTCCTGCATCTGCTCCTCTACCTCTGCAAAGTTCATCGTGGCGCTGCTCGTCCTAGTTCCCCTTGGTTCTCTTTTTCCTCCGGGGTGGATGGCGCACGCTGGCGCTGGGTTGTCATCAGCGAGTACTCCCTCGTTTAAGTGACGTCGTACCGTGTCCGCAACAGCTACAGATCCATTCAGATTTGACCAATCCTACAAGCCCACATCAGTCCAACACACACTGATTGGTCTATTCTTTTGCCTTAAACCCAGGTGGCACACCTCGAGATTGGTCCATTCCGTGTTCGAAATGGTCTGCCTCCTTGGGCTTACCTGCTCCAACTTACGTGGAGACACCGCCCGCGAAGAGCTCCCGCCCGGCTCGGGGACCTTGCCTGACTTGCCCCGTGCCGCCACTCTGCGCTTTTTCCTCGCATGGCCTCTGTCCGCTTGGAGCAAGTGGTGCTGCAGCCGCGCTACACCCGCATCGCGTCCCACGAACTGCTCACCATGCGCTTCAATATCGACGCGTCGGCCGCCATTGTCGTCTGCCTCTGCATGGCCGCGGCCTACGTCGGGGTGCTCTACACGCTGCCAAGCAACGTGCGTCGCCTCCCGCGGGACCACCCGACCCACGTAGGTCTTGTTCGTCGGCGCATACCCCTTCCCATGTGCGCACGCTCGTACCGCTCTACTGACGACTTGTGGCGCGCAGATTCTCGCGCGATTCCTGCTCATCTGCATCTTTTGCGCCTTGTGTCCGTTCGTGTTGGCCATGTTCTATGAGTTTGTACGTGATGTCACTCTCCCGTCTCGTCTCGTTTGGTCGCGTGCGCTGTCTATCCATGTCCTAACCATTTGTTTCGTAGGATGAGAACTCCATCTCGTTTGCCGAGTGGCTGGGCATCCGATTTGAGGGACTCGTAGCGGCGATTGTCATCCCGATCTCGATCACGGCTGTGCTGTTCGCTGGCTCGCTGCTTTCGAACGGATTGCGGTTACTCAGCATCTCGCGCCAGTTCCACCAGGACGGACTGCGCTTCGCGATCAAGAACTCGGCGCTGTATTACGCACTCACCCGAGAAAAGCTACCGTCGCTGCGCAACTATATTTTGGTGCGTTATACCTATGCTGCCTCTAGTATTGCGTGTTCTAAGCTAACGGGCACGTATGTTATGTTGGCTTTGCTCTGTAGGGTCCCCTCACGGAAGAGTTTGTCTTTCGAAGCTGCATGGTGCCGTTGCTTGTGTGCGCCGAGTTCAACGCCAAACAAATCATTCTTGGAAGTCCGCTGACGTTCGGCGTTGGTGCGTGTTCTTTGTATTCCCTCGGCTTGACGTCACAATGCCGTGCTGTTCTGTTGACTCGCTGTGTGTTTGCAACCAGCCCACTTGCATCACTTTGTGGAGCATGTCAAAAGCGGTCGATCCTTCAAGGAAGCACTGCTGATCGTCGGTACGTTCTGTTCCACCCTCGATCTCGGTCGATTCTGTTGACCACTGGCTGATCGAACGTGCAATGTTGCCTACAGGCTTCCAGTTGATGTACACGTCGCTGTTTGGCGCCTACGCCACGTTCCTCTACCTTCGAACGGGTACGCCATCAGTCACCTTGGCTCCGCTCGTGGTGCGAGTACATTGTTCACGGTGCCTACCTCTCTCTATACAGGCCACTTCATCTCGATCTTCCTCGTTCACGTGTTCTGCAACATCATGGGCTTCCCGGACCTCTCGTTCTTCAGCCCCGAGAATTCATTGCACCAGTTCAGAATAGGTACGGCCGCGTGGGGAAATGGGTGCTTGCTGCTTCGTCTCTCTGACCAATTGCGCGCTGGGTTTCTCTGTAGTCATCCTCGGCTCTTATTTGGTGGGCATCTATATGTTCTCGCGACTGCTGATGCCGATGACCGACCCCGAGATCTACGATTCCGACATGTGGAATCTCACCATCACCTCGACCGACAAGAGTCTGGTCTTTTGAGAATCCAGGAGCTTCAACGACATCCATTGAACCGTGAACGTGCGGGGGTCGCTGAAAAAGCACACCGATCCCAAGGCAAATTACATCATCACCAGCAGCACAGAACAAGAAACACTACAAAATCTCATAGAGGCACTCGAGGGATGCTGGCACATGCCCCCGTCCCCGAATTCAAAGCAACCAGTTCACACAGTCATCGAATTCAGGTCGTTTACTGACTTTCACACTAAGTACGAACTGGTCCCAATGGTGGGTACGCCGTACCCGGTTACACGGCTGCGTAACCGTCGCTGGTCAAAGACCCGCCCGCGGTTTTGGTTGGCAGCTGGAAGAGCTGCTCGCACTCGCGGTCCATTGAAGCTCAGTCCGCAGACCCGCATTTCCGAGCCCTCGCGCGTCGCCGTACACCTCTCTCTCTCTCTCTCCTCTCCTTCTCTACAGCTACCATGGTCAAGGGCGCAAACGGACAGTCGTCCGCGACGATCAACAAGAAGAAGTTCAAGCTTCACAAGAAGAAGCGCGCGCTCGTGCGCAACACCAAGAAGGTCCACTCGCTCGACACGGGCGCGGTCCAGACGCTGCGCAAGCCGCGCGCGTCCAAGAAGAAGCAGCAGAAGGATGCCAAACGGAGACGGATTTTTATCGACGCCGAGAAGGCCAAGCTGCTCAAGAGCGGGCTCATCACGCAGGACGACATTGACAAGATCAACGCCGAGAACCAGGACGGCTCGGACGACGAGGGCAGCATGGAAGAGTAGAGCGTTTGGTCCCCGCGCAGGACGAGTGCGGAAGGAGCTCGACGCGCACGAGCTGGACGCATGCGAGTGATGTTCATGAGACGGCCTTCGTAGAGACTTGAAGGCCTTCCGACCGACGCGCGTCGTTTCGCTACACCCTCCCGCTCGCGACGACCGACCGCACCCGCAGTGATCGTTCTGTTTGGCTTCTTGTATTCTATTCATCTGCTTTTTCGATAATGCACGCACATCTTTCCACCATATCGAGCGTTTCGTGTCACGCACAATTCCGCTTGCTCACTACATCCGTGTCTTGCGTTAGCGTGTATCGCCTACTACACTATTTCGTTGCTCGGTCGCCCGTCGGCTTCTTTGGCACCTTCTGTGGGGGCTTCGAGACCTGCTTCGCCTTTGCAGCTGCTTTCGATTTGCCAGGGTTGCGAGGACTCTTGCGATCCGGGTCCACGCTGCCAGTGCTATCTTCGCCCGCGCCGTCAGACGACGCACCCACATCCTCCTCCGCCGATGCCGACTTCGACGCCTTTTCCAATGCCGACGTGCGTTCCTATCGAGTCAACCACCACGCAAGCATGTGAGTACGACCCACAACAAAGGGGGTCTGACGTGTACGCCACAATTCTGACCTTGGCTTCGAGGAGCTGGCTCTGCAACACCTGGACCTCGGTCCGGAGCTGCGACTGCTCGCTTGTCAGCTCGTCCACCAGCTTGTCTTTGTTCCGAAGTCGAGCGCGAAGGTTCTACAAGTATCCAAAGCACCATGAGTACCAGCGTGCGGTCCGAACCGGAAGTAAATCCTCCGCGTACCTTGTTGGCGAGCCGCAACTCTGCAGCGAGTCGGCCTTCGCCGACAGAGAAGCCGGTGCTGTCGCCAAGGCCGAGCATTTTCTGCTTGCTCACGAGCCACGCTTTTTGCAACGCCGAGTGCGACTCGAGCGCTCGTCGTAGGAGAACCGATTGCTGGTCAAACATTTGCTGCATCTCGCTGATGGACGGCGAGAGGAAAAAGTCACGCCCTTCGATATCTTCGAGCTCACTCTCCGGCCACGCCCCAAGTCGCTTTGTGCTGTCCTCTGATCCGCGCGACAGCTGCGTCAGCGCGAGCATGACGTCAGTACCCTCTGAAAGGGTGAGTCCCGGGAAGCTTTGCGGTTCGGCTGTCGCTGCCCGAGCAGCATTCTCATCGTAGTGCACCTCGTCGTCAGATTGATGGGTACCGTTTCGAACGATCTCCATTTCCTCTTCACTTGCGTCTGCCTCGTTCCCATCGTAGTTCGCGCGAAAGGCGTCTGCGTCGTCGATACCCACGTACAGACCCGCAGACGTGATGAATGCGGTCCATTCCTGAACCGAACGGGCTTCCACGCGTGGGTAGTAGCGGTCATCAAACGGACCGCACTCTTCTCTCCACTTGAGTGGCCATCGTCGCTTATCCCCATTGGCCGAGTTCACGAAGGCTTCCTCGAGCGCCTTCTTCGACTTGCTGAGTGCCTTCAACCCGGAAATTTTGGAGTCAAGCGAGTCGAGCTTGGCTCGATGGATCGACATTTGTTCGTCACAGATTGTTTTCAACGTCTTCGCAGCCTCGACCAGCGGGAGTGACCGATTCGCGATGATCTCAAGTGCCTCTTTCACCACGTTATTAATGTCGCGGGCGAAAGACGCCGAGTCGTCGTACTCCAAGCGGCGAATCTTCGCGAGCACGCGGAAGAGATAATATCTCCCGCCATCTTTGCGCGACTTGGGTAGTTCAACACCCGGCAGCAGAGGACCGCAGAAAGGCACTCCCTGGCTGTTCGTCGCCACCATCGACCATATCCGCTCAATCCTCTTTGCGAGTGCGACCTTCACTGGCGCTGCGGACGAGCAGTGCATGCAGGTGAAGGTACGGTTGGATCTGGACAAGATGTAGCTTTTTGGAATCTACGGAAACATCCATATCGGTCAGTGGTGGCGAGCTTCCATATGAGATCCTGCAGTGGAGAGCACTCTCGAAACTCACCGGTGGCAATGCACCGTCCGCTATCGCCAGCGGACATCCTGCACACTTCCAGAGCTGTCGCTTCACGTAATACTTCCGCGGCGACTTGTTGTATCCATCGGTCTCGTGCACGTACTCTTTCTCACCCGAGATGGCACAAACATGCCGAGGGCAATACCACGTCGTCTCTTCGTCCTTCGGGAATGGAAATGATCCCAAGCAAAATTGGTGGTACACCTTCGTGCAACCATAGAACTCGCACACAACGAGCTCGCCACCATACCCACATATGAGGCATCTCTCTTCAGACGGGCGGTCGTTTACTTCGTCGTCGTCATCAGCCGCATTCATAAGCGTCGACAGCTCCATGGCCTTCTTCGTGTACTGGACAGGGGTGCTCGGACGAGAACTGGGTTTGGGAGGCGACTCCGCGGGCTTACTCCGCGGTGCAGCCTTGGATTTTTTCGTGTTGGCCGGAGAGATATCGGCTTCGCTCTTGGTTTTGTCGCGCGGTGCAGCCGGCAGCTTGCGCTTCAACGATCCGTCCTTGACGAGCTTAATTTTCTCTTTCTTCGCCTTTTTTGCGTCCGCGGCAGTGAGGGCGGTCGCGGAGCCGCTGGCGTAACCGTCATCACGCGCAACCCTTCCATCGTCGTCGCGACCCGGCACCCAATAGTCGTCGGTTCGTTCTTGCTTTACGTGTCGCTGTTTCGAAAGATCGCGTGCGCACTCTGGGCAGTACCAGTCGCCTGGAGGGACATGTTCGAGTGGCGGACTGAGACAGTTCATGTGGAACTCACGCTTGCACTCAATGCCGTCACACAGAATCAGCATCGAGAAATGGTCGTCCACGCGGTTGCAGATCTCGCACGGCATATCCACCGGATCGTCCCTTCGCTCCATCCTACACAAAACATACACACCACCGGAGCCACCAGTCAGTGCCGTTGATCACGTCTTGCGTTGCATTGAGCCATCGACGTACAGTCGATCGAAGAACCGGCGGTGGTGGGCGTCCGTGTCTTCACGGATCACTTTTGCCTCCTGCAGCGCGTCGATCGCGCGCTGGATCATGTGCGGACTGTACTTTTTGGAGGCCTTCACGGCCGCGTAGTCGTCCGAGAAGGGCAGGATGTTGGCGTGGTGCACCCAGCCACTACAACGGCACACGCACACAACGAAAGGGACATGGTGTTAGTGGCCGTGACGAACAAAGCAAGACGCGAAGCGAGCGCATCGTATCCAGAGAAGAGCGAGGCAGACCGCCCACGGATCTGCGGAGGGTCACCCTCGCTCCTTCTGCGAGAACCAGGAGGCGACCACACGTACTAGTTGCGCGTGCCGAAGAAGTACACACAGAGCTGGCCTTTCTTGGAGCGGTACCGAGACATCTTGGCAAACTCACCCGCCTCACTGAACTATGAGAGGAGAAAAGACGAACGGTGAGATCGTTAGGCTCTGGTATCGTTGGCGGAACCGTTTTGGACTGGACTCACCCGAGCAGGCCATGGCGGATGGCTCCCGACCCGTGCGAGCACGAGCCCGCCGTGCTGGTTCAGCAGATCCCGCAGCGACTGGTTCTCCTCAAGGGACTCTATACACATCACATGAGCCATCGAAGGGGGCGTCAGTCTCACCACTCGTCTCCTCCGACCCTCACAAGGGTCGCGCCCAGCACCCGTTTCCGCACCGTAGTATTCTGCTTTGTAGCGAGCGATCTGTTCCGGATCCATGTTGAAGCCGTCGGATCAAACCACTTGTCGACACAGAGGACTCTCCCCCTCCTCGTTTGTTCTCCGCTGCGTTTTGTTCTCCGCTCGGCCGAGAAGGGGGCGTTTTGGAAGCGACGCGCAGCCTCCGATACGCTCGGGTCCACTTGCTCGACCAGTTAATAGCCGTCGCCGAGCAGTTCCTCTTGCTCGCTTGACTACAGGACTCGCAGGGGCGTAGGCTCCACCGGCGGACGCGTTCGCTCGTTTTCTTTCCCCTCGACGCAGTGGCTCCTCCCTCGGCCGCTACTGTGAGAGGACTGACGTTTTGGCGCGAGAGGAGCGATTTCCCTAACCAGGTCTATCCGGGGCGGGCAAAAAAGTCGCCGGTTCTGGCCACGGGTTGCAGAACCCACCAGCCAGGCCAAAAATATGGGTCGGGTTGGAGAAAGACGGGTATGCGGTTTGTGGGACTGAGAGGTAACCCGTGAGTTATCAAAACAAGGTAGGTCACATGTTAACACTACCCTAATACAGTACTTAGCTGCCGGAAGGATATCTGGCCGCCGCCTCACTGACTCGGACGCCCTGTCAGCGAAGCACTCGCTGCTTCTGTGCGCACCTCAACACTAGGTATCTTGGCGGTATCTATATCTGCAGCCCGATCACGACTCTGCACTAGCTTACTTTGAATGACACTCAATTCTCCCAACACCAGATTATGCTATTTCCTGTAGGTGCTGGTTGGAGGTATAGAGAACCACTCAGGTGCGACAAGACACACGAATGAGACACACTCAAATGCGGATGCTAAACTTCATTGACGCGGTTTTGCTCACTCCTGATGCTACTTTGACGCGTTTTTGCTCATGCCTACGAAATCCTGCAGATTGATGTTGTGATTTGAGCTTCCGTGTGCTCGCAGAGCCGAAGAATGAATCGGCATTTGCTTCGTCAACAATCGACTCAAGAAGCTCGGTGGGTGCGTGATAAGCGATGTCCTAGGACTCGCGGAACACACGAGAGTCGCGGTGATTTATCAAGATAACACTAAATTATACCATGCATGAATATTCCTGCAAGATATACCCAAATAAACGGTGATCCACAATACTATAAAGCATCGAGAATCTCGCTATTTAATTACTCACCCTGATTAGTTGACGGAGTTCCCATCTCCCCACGCCTTCCAATACGGCTTATCTCACTCAGCCTTCGTATCGTGTTCGCTGGAGACGAAGACATGAACTGAGATTCGGATGGTTCGCATCAGATACAGATCATGGTATGAGTTGAGGTGTCGCTGAAGTCGATTTCCGGGAGACTTGATCAAGACCGGCAT
>JAADXQ010000618.1:0-10814 GCA_023337915.1 Pythium angustatum | reverse complement strand
GAATCGATAGGCGTTTGGAAAAAAATGCTCGGCTGCATGGTAGCAGTCGAACGCTCTACCAACTGAGCTACGCTCGGCGTGAGAATGGGCCACACTATGTGGCCCACACATCGCATGAGGTCTGTCAGCACAGTACTGTGATGCCACGTGGAGCAGCCCCGCCCACTCAGAAGCGGCGGCTTTTGGGTCGTGACCTTACCGTCTGCAGAGACCAAATGCAGTCTACTGCACTGTACTACTCGAGCGCCGCCGCAGAGCGCGCCATGCCGGTCGTCGCGCGAGATGCGGACGGTCACTATGGTACGGTACTCCCTCTGTGTGCACACAAGCAGAGCGCTATCTGCCTACTGACAGTTATTCAATGGCTTCTCTGTGCTCAGTTGTAGATAATGTTTAATGAACGCGATTCGTTTGTGTGAATGTATGTGTGGGCTTCGTCTTGTTTTCCTCACTAGGAGCGAAGCGCGTACGCAAGTATAGCTCGAGAGCCAAGGCAAGGGTGCCACGACTGAAGCCGCATGGCGTGGTCGCTGCAGAAGCCGTACGGCGTTGCTGGGGATACCGACAGGGGCAGCAATGGGGGCTAAGGGCTAGGGTTTGAGGTTTAGGGAAGCTATGCTACCGGTATCATCGGTGTTGATGGTTATGCTCAACTGGTGACTGCAGAGTCAATGATCCGTGTGGTGGGCGGCGTTGACCAGGTCATGGAGTCGTCGAAGTTTGCCGCTGTGATGCAGCGCGTTTTTCTGCTCCGTCGCGTGATTGACGAGGACAGCGCTGCACGAGCGATCGCGCTGGATAGGGTCCTACCTATCGCAGCTTCAGCAGATCACGTTCAAGCGCACGTTCGAACCCGAAGTCTTGGTGCCCGGGGCGATCGTCAAGGCGATTGAGGTGCGTTGGACGAGATGGTCAATGCCTGCATAGCGGACAACAGAGACGGCGGTCTCAGATGACGGATTTGTGTGTGTTTGTTATACACCACCGTGAGCGACGCCCACAACTGCCTGTGATCGAGCGAGACAATCAGGATCACCACGATTACATGATTCCCTGTAACTTCGTCCATGGCGCAGAGTGGCTCCTCGGGAGTGTGCTCATCGCTGGCTGGTCCTTCCCCAAAATCCTCAGCATCCCCATGAGCCTACCATGTTGAGTGTTCTTCTTCAATATGTGACCAAAGACACTGTCTACGAGATCTTTTAGTCCTGTGCAACAATTCTAGCCATCTCATGATCAGCACCTAAAAAAGCAGACGCAAAATTGAGAATCAATTTCTTTGCCGAGAATGGCTATTCGTAGCCAATGAATATTGCCTCCCTAAACCCTCAATCCTACGTTCCGAACACCCCAGTTCCTTCCTTGAGGACCTTGTTATAGACACACGCGTCTGTCAATGACAGGACAAATCCAACCTTTAGTCGTGTCTCGTGGTCTTGAGCCAACGGTCGCGGCGCTGATCGGAACGTCGGCGTCTTGAGCAACGAGACCGAGCACGCTCAGTGCGGCTCTCACGGCGTCTTCGAGTACTTTGATAGCGAGTGGTGTCGCCGGGTCTTGTGTCGCGGTGTGGTCGATGACCTCCTCGCTTTTGGTAGCGCGGGCGAGGCTGTTTGGCGCCGCATCGACCAGGGCCTCGATCTCGGCACTGTCGATCTAGACGAGCAGTGGGGTCACCGTGCTTGCCTCGCCGTCGAGGTCGCCGACATCGTCGAAGTCATCGACGTCTTCGATGGCGGGGTTCTTCGCGGGGCCGAGGCGTGGCGCGACGGTCTTGTCCCGGATGCGGGAACAGGCCGAACCGGAGCGCAAGTACACGACCAGCGACGTTCCTTTGAGGAGCGAAAAAACTTCAGGAATCGGGTCTTGATGAAATTGATAATGGGTAAATCACGAGGCATCGTGGAGAGCGATAGGCGGAACGACGACGAGATCGGTGTCAATGCCCCGCACAGTCTTCGTGCAAAGCAACCTGGTTACGACCGCGGTTATAGATGGATTTTTTGCCGACAGAACGCAAAGGCTACCTTCTTACCCGCGATGATAATCAGTGGATCTCGGGAAAACTGAAAAAAACAAGAAATGTATTACATTACTTACTCTTCCATTTTCTTGTTCTTCTCGGCCTTCTTGGTGAGCTTGCGGGAGCTCTCCATCGCGCGATAGCGCTTACGCGTCTGGTACAGCTAGGACCGCAAGGCATCGCCCGTTCGTATGGAGGGGGCGGCGCCCTCTCCAAATATCGCATCCGCGATGTCCTCAAAGCGAGGCGGAGACTTCATCGAACGAAGCTGGACCAAACGGCCAACTTCCTCCCTGGTCCAGCGACGTGGACTTTGCCCCCCCCACGATGGGACTTGCGCGATGGGTCCTCATCGATCGAGAACGTTTCCGAGGAGGTGTCGCCCCCCACCAGGTGTGTGTGTGCGGCTTGCGCGGTGACTTGGCGATGACGGTTACGAAATCGTCGAATGTCTAGACCCCACGGCGGCCCTAAATAAAGCATGTTGGTGCCAGTGAGACGAAGAGCACCATGGTGGAGCAAACGGAAATAACTAAACAGCCCTTCTTAACACCGAACTCGATACTAATCATTGCATCTGTATCACCACGTATTGGTGAGAAGATGGCTGAATGCGGTTCTCCTGATTTGAAGATGTCATTGGCGTCAAATATGGTGATGAAATACGCAACACTGTTTTGATTCCCTAAACCCTAAACCCTAGCGCATGAGCTACAATGCTTTTTGTGGTTCGTCGAACGCCTCTCGACAGTCTGCTGCGAGGCCAATGCCGATGCCGACGTTGACGCTCCCACTCATAAAAATCCAGCCTTCAACCCCTTCGTCAATACTTCCAAGCTAAGTGCTCCTGCCGACTTGGCTCTATTTGCTTTGCTCGGTGGGAAGGAGATCGATGGTGACCTGCTCATGGTCGGCTGTCGCATTGTGCACCTGCGGTCACGACCATATGAATACGGAGTGTGTGCGGAAAAGTCTACGGCAGCACGATTGAGCACTCGACGAGACACGGCATGGGCAATAGCCGAGTCGAAGTGCCACAAGAAACAACGGTTCTAATTCCGCGCGTGTCCGAACGCAATAAAACTCGTGAAGTAAGAAACATTTACCGGGATTTGCTGTACAGGCACGAGTTCTTATGGTCTCCTAGATCTCTTCGTCTTCGTTCCAGGGCACGAACTGACCGTCCGCCGATTCGTCATCGGGCTCAGCGAAAGACTAAATGGGCTGGTACACAAGCACAGCGTGCTCGCTTGGAGGTGTTCGAGGAAACAATCGGTATCGACTGCAGATATCTCAGTAAAGGCGGGCTGTACGATAACCTGATGTCCAATCCATGGATATTTGCATGGCCTTCATCTTGGACAGAATGTCCTTCACCCACGGAATGGCGAGTTTGACGTTGTTGACGAGACGGAGTTTTAACTGGGCGTTAGCACAGCGCCCCCAAATGAGGAACCGAGTGAGAAACTGCTTGGTGACTTCGTAGAATTCTTTCGATTCTAACGTGTCGTTGTCGCCGATCACGAACGTAAAATCTCGTACCCGCTTCCAACTGTAAGTGTCAGACGCCATGAGCTCAAGAGGCCGTCGCCTGTCATCGTGGTTGGTGCTAGGGTTGACGAGAACATGGGAAGGCTTGCCACCGCGTGAGGCGATCGGTCTGTGAAGTTTCGAATCATTTGCGGCCACCAACGCATTTCGATCTTCAAACATTCAAGACGTCGACAGTGCTGAGCGACAGTCTCGATGAATTCGTCGCCAAACAGCGACACGTCTACCGCTGATCGTCGGGTTCTGCCGGGCAGGTGGACAAAGAGCTCACGTAGCGCGGGGCACGCCTTGAGAGCACATTGGAGAGTCAGGAGTGTTTCACCAAAGTCCGTGGTCATCGATGGCTGTCGGGTGTCCCAGAAAGAGTCTCCTGGAACGACGACGAGTTTCACAAGTCTCGGCTTCAATTGTCGCCCAAAAGTGCAAAGATACTGGGTCGTGAATGGAACAGACCAGTAGAACGCCGCTACACCGTCCACTGCATTTAGTCGGTGCACCTATTTAGTCCCACCTAGGGTTAGGTTCTCAGCAACGACTGCGAATTGGACAGAAAGGAGTGCAGATTCGGATAGATCTTGACGAATATCTCCTTTCAACACTGCTGCATTCGTAAAAACCGTGATGCTCGAAAAAAATCCGTCCGTCAAACGCGCCAGAATATTATTTCATGGAGGTTTTTCAGACTCCACGGCATTTAGTCGCGGTGGGACTATATGCAGTGACCGGTGTAGCTGCGAGTTGCAAAATTGCTCCCATGTCGTAGTGTCGATATCCCACTGCTCGGCTCGGTAGTCGGAACCGGGTACGAAGTTGTCGATCGTCTCGACGTTTGGGCAGTTGTCAGTGATTGAACGAACGAAGCACGTGGCATCCATTCCTAGCGGGAGGAACAGCTGTATCTTCCGGAGGCCGCCGTACGGCTTCCATCGTGGGAGATTCTCCACGATGACGCGAAGAACAAGTTCCGCGGTTGCTCCTCTCTCGTATGCCTTTGGAAGAAGCAGCATCTTCAACCTTGGACAGTGCAGAGAGGCTGCAGTGAGAATTGGTATCATGTCATGTCGCGAGCCCACAATAAGCGTGTCGAGATGAGGCACGTGTGACAAGATCGCTTTCCAAATCAAGAAATCAGCTTCGTTTGTGGTCTCCAAACTCGTTCCAGTCGAATCGATGTGAAGCACGCGGAGATACTTCTTACGCAACGCGAGTTGAGTTGCCAGCCGCAGCAGTCGAGGTCGAGAAGAAACATCATTTCGATTGATTGTGAACTTGCGCAGTTCTTGCTCGCTCTTTAGATCCAGTGTGTGTGCACTCCATTCACTCGAAACTTGTGCAGACGTTTGCAGTTCACCGGCGTACTCGAGGACTAAACGCGCGGGCAGGCTCGGTAGCGATCCGACCAAGCGCCCGTGACGTGGATGGTCGTCTTCGTTCATGGAGTGATCCTGCTACTTGTGATAGCTCGTGAGGAGATGCTGCATTGCGGGCAAACGGAACAAGTGACCGCGATCATTCCAAGAAAACCGCACAGGTGAACATGAGACGCTGCGATCCAGAATCGTCCATCTACATCAATTTTTTAACGCAGCATTGATTGATGGCCCCCGCAGTCGATCCGGATCCAGGCCTCGAACAACGCGTCGACGCCTGTCGCGGGCTCATCCATGGGCGGTTTGGTGCGGCGGTGTGATGTTCTTGGCCCACGCGAGCGACTCGAGCCAGAGCAGAACACGTTGCTGCGCCACGTGTGCTGACCACGATGGCTTGGACGCGCGAGAGTGGTCACACTCGAAGCGCTTGACGATCGCGAGGGCGTGCGCACCGTAGGGCGGCTTGACGATCGGGCTACGAGCTCGTCGCCGTTGACGTCCAAGATGAGCTTCTCAATGACCTGCCACTGCGTGGCCTCGAGCATGCAGACCTCGACTCGGTTCCCGACTAGTTCGTCGTCGAAGCACCCGACCATGTGGGACGTCACAAGCGCAAACTTGAGGATGAGCCCCACGCGTCTGACGACGCCGAGGCCACGTCGTGGCACGCGCGATGGATGACTGCGGCGTGCAAGCGCTGACTCGACGTCTCGGCGCCCAGCAGTCGCGCGACCGAGAGCATGCAGACGCCGTAGACGAACGAAACTCGGTGCTGCGGAGACCGGTGTTGTCTGAATCCCAGTTGTCGTTGCGCAAGAAACTCTCCACCAGCAGCTGCATCGAGCTTCGGCCATCGTTGATTCGAATCTCCCCAAGTCGCAAATCGCTCTTCGTACGCGGACGCATCGCTACACTCGGCTGTACACCGCCCACGACACTTCCCGAGCCTCCCTTCAAGACATCCGCCAACGGGTTCACGTGCTTGACCGCAGTACTTACGCCAGCCGTCAAAGACGTGCAGCCAGCGGCTTGGCCGCTCCCACGGCCTTCTTTGCCATCAACAGCTTCGCTCGCCCGACTGCTGACAAATTCGTATTCGCCGCAGCCGGTGCACTTTTACTCGCAGCAGATGCACCACCAGTTCCTCGCGGCGTTGGACCACTACCACCGACAGAACTCTGTCGTTGGCGAGAAGTTTTGGACATGCTCCCGACCCGACGATCGCTGACGCTGCTTCGGCGTGGTCGCTGTCGCCGATCCGCTTACCGACACTGCCGTCTAGACTCGTTTCCATTGCATCACCACCGGGCGTCGGCGCCGTATCCACGAGCGTCGAGCCTGCGGACGCGGCGGTGGCCGAGATGCTCAACGAACCGTCGCTCGCGCCGCTCGCGAACGCCCCCGAACCATTTCCTGCACCGCTAGCGCTGACTTTCCCGCCATCCTAATAGCCAAATCACAGTCCATGAGGCGCCGCGCACAAGAAGCCCTCGCTAAGAAAGAGAGAGAGAGAACGTACGGGCTGGAGCGACTGGTAGCGTTGGAAGAGCAGAATCTCTTGGCTCGTCAGGTACTTTCCGTCAAACGCTTCGAGCTGCAAATGCTGCTGCAGCGCACTGTGCGCTATCTTCGTCTTTGGCTACCGCAGCAGCATCGCCCTTTGCTGCTGCCGTCGCGTTCACAGGCGCAGAGACCGCGACGTCACCCACCGTTTCTTGTGCTGGTCTATTCCCTGTCAAGGGACACATTGAAGGTGCTCTTGTAGAGGAATCTTATCTTGCGGTAAGAAGCAATGATCATTCACGCGACCTTCGTGCAACCTTTACTTAACTGACTCGCACAACAGAGAGCTCACTAATAAGATCTAGCACAGTACATCCAGAGTGGCTTTCAAGATGCTTTCAGTAGAGCGCCCTCAGTCGACTTTAGACTCAGATGCTAAATGGCTACACTTTGACTTGGTGCCTATGAAGACGCGTCGCTCTTTTGGACTGCTCATCTTCTCTCTGTCGCCCCTGCCAGCCCGTCGAGGTGACCATGCGCTCGCTGGAGGTGGACTTCACCGCCATTTATTAATTCCCACGAATACGAGCCGACCGTGGCAACAGGAGACCGAAGGATGAGCAGCGCCGCAAGCGACGAAGAGACCGAGGAGCAGGTCGCGGCGCTCAACGGTAGCCAACACGTGCTAGCTCAGACGGATGCGCCGACACCCAACGCCGAACTTCGAACCGGGGACTGTCGCACCACCTACTTCGGCTCCCGAGCCAACAACGACCGCGCCAACGCCGACAACGATCGCGCCGACGCCATGTAGTGGATGGCAACTGAAAGCCAGCCCAACCAGCACCAGACCCGACGATGGGGACGGGACGCTGAGCAGTGGACTGAGTCCATCAGGCGGAAGGTACCTGATGGATCAGTCGAGCACGAGCTGATGATCAGTCATGCCGAGCATGACTGAGCAGCCCGTTTGGCACACTTGCCATACCGGGATCCCATGGAGGATGTGCCGGTGGTGGCGCCGCAGGAAGGTCACTGGGGACTCTCTAGAGGACGGCCAAGATGGCCGCCATGGGGAGGACACAGAGAACGGGACCGGCGGTAGGATAAGACTAGGACACTTCTAGATTGGACACGAATACATCTAGGCGAACCTTAGGAAGCGTGCCAGCTTCCCTCGTGTGGCATTTTTCTTGGATCCACCACAAAGTCGACTTTAGTACCCGGATTCGGTACAATTCTAACAAGAACTTCGGTCCGCCAAGCCGATGCCGACGAAGACAAGACCGTCACCAGTCTGCCGCTCTTCGCGCCAACGGACGTACCGCGCATCACGGGGACGTCCCACGCCGTGCTCGTCACGTGGCGCAAGGAGCGCAAGGAGTACGAGGCGATTGTGAAAAGACGCTGCCAACAGCTTGGCCTCAAGGAAGACGAGCTCCTGGTGAGCGTTGTGGACTCGTTCAAGGAGTCGGTGCTGCAAGGACTGTGCGAACTCGTCTGGAAGATTGATCGCGCCTCGCTGACGAACGAGCGCGCGATCGCGGAGATCGACAAGCTCATCGATACGGTCAAGAACGACGCGCTACCGGACATTCGGGCCCTGTTCAAGGATAAACTAGGGTTTAGGGTTTAGGGAACCAAAGTGCAACGGGGCAAACGTCGACGACAGCTCTTCTTGGCACATAAATCATACTGAACATTGTACCTGCATCATCAGCTGCTGAACAATAGATCGGTCACTACATCACATCTGACCAAACAATCGCATTGACGTTGCGTCCGATCGCAACACTGTATGACACCACTAAACCCTAAACCTACTAAGGCAAGCAACGCCGCTCTCGTGAGCCACAGCTAGCGTCACATTTACCCCAACGCACGCTGCTTCAAGAAGGTTGAATTCAGTATCCGGTCTCAAATGCTAGTAAACGACGGCGCGCGTTGCAAGGGCACGTACGAACACACACCCCACCCGTTAGCGGCTGAGTCATACCCACGTGGTTCGACAGAGGACTCTACAAGCGAGTGATGTGTCAAGGCATGTCCGTCGTTCAGAAAAGTTCTAGCAGTTGTTCATTCTTCGTCCTGTAGGGTTACGTAGAGTACTGGGTCCTGGCTATTCAAGGGTTTAGTGGTGGTCGTGTTAGATCGCTTCAAGAAACAAGGCGTCTGGAAACTTGTCATCAAACTCATCATCTCCGGAGAGATCTGTATCGGCCCATGCGTTGCCGTTCTCGTCCGCCTACGTCGGAAGATGGGATTGTGTGTTCTAGACCAGCTTTCCGACCCCGTCGATTTGAATCTGTGGTGTGGCGGCCCAGGGTTTTTCCCGGAAAGAAGACCTGCGACTGCGAGGTTATTCCGTCGGTAGTGCAAAGTGATGGTCATTGACCAGTCACTTCGCGTCGCCTCCCTTGCGCTTCGGGTCGACCCTGACGACGCACCAACGAACGCTATGCCATCGGCGCCCGTGCAAGCTCGGCTCCATTGACCGACTTCAGCGTTGAACTCAGCCGCGTCCTCAGTATGCGTGCCAGCACCATCGCTCAAGCGGCCGCTGCCTCGACCAACACCAACACCAGTGCGCAGAGCAGTGCGTCAGTGGCTTTGGCCAGCCCCCGTTCGTTGACCCGCCGCCATCCGTTGGTATACCGCGACACTAGCGACTCGTCACCGGTCGCCGCACCCACCTCTATTCAGACGACCGAGCCCGACAGCATCGATGAGATGTTGTTGCCTCGTATACTCGTGTTGATGTTACCCAAGCATCGCGCGAGTCAGCTCGTGCGGTACCTCGCTCCCCCCGGCGCACAGGCGAACTGGGCTGCGTACTAGATCCAAGAAGCGGCCGACGAGCGCGTCGGCCAGCCCCCGCTCCAACATCCCGCAACACACGTGTGCAGTTGCGGTTTTTGCCCACACGGCACTGCGGCGTACGAGCTCTGCGCAGCCGCGACGATCCGCCGCACGCTGTGCAGCTTTGGTCGTGGCGGGCGCGTGACGGCGTCCATGGCCAGCACAACGTCCCAGCAGCAGAATGAGTGTATGCGACGCGCCGCGTGCGTTTTCTCCCGAGCGCGCGTTTGATCAACGTGCCTGGTATTCCTGAATACTGTTCGCCAGCCACCAGCTACACAGCACCATCGCTTTCCTGTTCTCTCGGTCCATTCACCGTTTGCATTGTATATTTGTATTTGAGACGCCTGCACATCTATGAAGAATATTCCAACCACAGTCAGCACTAGTATATCACATGCATATCCACCAGCATCTCGTCATGCCCTTCTAAGATTCACCTATCGAATACCGCCTCGTACTACTCGTAGTAGAATTCGTACGTCGTGTCGAGTGGTGGAAGACGAAGCAGTCCAGGTTACGGCAGGTTTCAAGTTGAAAATGGTCCCACGGACCAAGCGTTCTACTGTAGGTATTTCACTGAGCGGCTGCTTCTCACAGGCAGGAGCACCACGCCACATACCAGTTGCGGAAGTGGACGACAGAGCGAGGGGGCGAAGCTCAGGACAAACGGACAACAGCCAGCGCCACGCCAACGCTCGCTCCGCCAACGGGAAACCAAGGCCAACGACAAAGACACCAACAATGCGGCAGCCGCTGACTTTGCCATCGAGTGACCCAACCGACCGACCACATTCAGCGTACGGTTCGCCTCACTGGACACTGGATTCTGGCGTGTCGACACTCCCGCCATTCGCCAATCGGCAGCAACACTAGAAAATAGAATGGTCAAGAAATTCGAAGAATTGGGCTGGTGGGTACAGTTAGAAGATCGAAGCGGTGCTGATTCGGTCTTCTACCCATTCTCCATAAAGTGAGGCTCTGGATCGGTACAGGTCATGGACACAACAAATCCAGAAAATCTTGAAGGCGACCGGAACTGTGGTTGACTCCACGGGTGTTCCGTTTGTTTGAAAACTCACATCCAGCTGTCGGCCAACGCATATCCACACAAACAGACACCCGCAGATCGACCGACAGGCACAAAGGAAGAAAAGAGCGACAGAGGGGCGCCTCCACGTCAGTCGAGAGGGCGTCAGCGACCTGTGCCTAAGGTCCGGAACGCCGGCAATGTGCCGTCTGGCGGACGACGGGCCAATGTCGAGAACTTCCCGCGCTTTCGCGCTCACGCCGGCTCGATCCGCCTGCCCCACACCCCGCACTACAATTTGAGGAGTAGCCCACACACTCGAGCGCCATTCCGAAACGCGACATTTCGATCCTTTTCTCCTCCAGCCACGCAACGTACAAGCCCGCACCATCATGCTCCTTCTTGCCGCCAGCCTTCATGGTACGTGTCTGTCCGTGGTGACCCTAGTGCGCGTGCGCTTAGGGTTTAGGGTTTAGGG
>JAADXQ010000617.1:0-10820 GCA_023337915.1 Pythium angustatum | reverse complement strand
GAGCCGATCGGGCTCGCAGCCGTCACGCCCCGCAAGTGCTTCTTGATCGGCGAGCGGGGGTGGGCATTCGTACTGGGCGCGTCGGTCGATGGCATGCGCAAGTGAGACGGAAGCGGCATCACCATGGTCGCTAGTCGAGAGACCAAGAAGAGAGGAGACGAGGAGAAGGCGAGAAGGCGCGTGTCTGTGAGATGTCGAATCGACAACTGAAGAGACCATGGTCTCGCTCGTGCTGCCGTGCGCACAGCGTCCTCGCCGACTTCGTCCTGCGTCTTCGCTTCCCATGGGCATCGACTGTTGACTCCGTCGTCTTGCTTTGCGTTCCTTTGGATCTGTTCGGCCTCAGAGACCAGGGAAAACTCGGCGGCGGCAGCTGGAATGACAAGCACACCTGCCGCCAGTGCGATGCGAATCTATTTAAAGCTCGGCAATAGGCCATGACCCGCGGGGACCATGTCGACCTCGGTCTTCGACATCAGCGCCGCTTGACCTCGCCTTCGTGCGGACATGGCCCGTCGAGACGCGCCCACAACAATGGAGCCGGCCGACACCAAGTCCACCAGTATAGCCAGCGGTAGTGGTGTCTGGGGCGTCGTGCTGGACCCAGCGACCGGTGGCGGCTGCTCCACACTGGATCTGCTCAAGCGCATCCCGTACGAACATGCCGCGGCACCGTCGCCACATGCGACTGCTGCCGTGCGTGCCGAGATGGAGAGCATCGCGCATGCCAAGCGGCGCGACCACGAGCTCAAGCAGCGTCACGCGACCACGAAGGTACTGTGCATCGACGATGCGGTCGCGAAGCGAGTTCTTTTGCGAGATGGGTACGCTCTTGTACTGAGCCCTGTTGCCTACCACAACAGGGTCAGGTAGCCGACATGACTACACTAGGCGAGCGGGTGGGACGCCCGAAGCAGACCTATGTGCCGGGAACGCCCATTGACCGCAAGCTCAAGGCTGGCCGGCTCCTCCGCACGGATGGTCGTGACGGACTGCTAGGTTCAAGTCGATCGGCACCGACACTTGTGACTCGGTCTCGTCTCGACGGTGTGGATACGCTGGACGAAGCCGTTCTGCAACAGCAACAGCACTCACCTTCCCCAGCCCAATCGACTTATGCTGTCGCCCCATACCGAGAGGACCCGCGCGTGACGGAACTGCGCGACCAGCGTCAGCAGCTCGAGCACCAGCTCTTGCACGTCACCCAAAAGCTCGTGCGCAAATATTCCAAGCACCTCTTCCCGCGACCACCGCCAAATGAATCACCTGACCGCACCAGTCAACTCGCCGACAAGTGGGCTCACAGCGAAACCTTGAGCGAGCGCGAGAAGTACGCCCTCTACATGGGAAGTCGCTTGACGACGCAACAGCAGCGCGACTTCTACCGACGAGAACTCGAGCCGCGCGAGCCGGAGAGCGACCGACACAAGCGCGAGACGGCCCACACAAAATACGGCGACGCGCTCGCGCGAAGTAAGAACAGCTTGCGCGCAAACTTCTGAAAGATAATGAAACCCGCACCTCACTGAGTGTGCCTACTCGGCCGTGCTTCTATTTCCCTTCACTGGTAAAAAGTACCCACGCGCGAGTTCGTGAGGAGCTGGACGACGCGATCGTCAGCCGACGAGTGCTTGGGGATCGCTGGTTCAAACCCCACGTGTTCTTGGAACCGCGGGGACAGCATGCGTGCAATGTTCATCGCCTTGATCGACGATGTTTGCTGGGAAATGAGAAGATCGATCTCTTCTTCTTCTAGCCGCCGTTCTTTTTCTTTGCGTTCTCGGAGTCGTTGCGCTGCGGTGGCAGCGGCATTCAGTGTATTACCTTGGTCACATTTGTGTTGTTCGCGATCAACTTCACGTTGGCGACGAATTTCCTGTTCTCTGGCGCTTCGGACGCGGTCTTGACACCGCAATTGCTAAATACGACTCCGAAACGGGCTTAGACGGACCATCGACACACCGTGAAAACGTCAGCGAACCATACTCACGGCTGCGGCGATGTCTTCGTCCGAAAAGGTTTTCGTCTCCTTCGTTTCAATAAACGGGCCCGTGTTATGGTGAGTAAGTATGGCAAAACACGTGCAGCAGGCCAAACCATGACAGGGCTTGCGACGACCGTGGCGGCAGATGTTGCAGGGCGCGCAGCACGCGCCGACTGAAAGGTCTCGGGGTATCCGGTACGCATAGCAAGCGAAACGGACCGGTTACGAAGCAACTCGTCGCGACGGCGCTTCGCGATGTCATGACGCTCGCCTATGGCGATCCAATCACGAGACAACTTCTCAGCCGAGAGATCAAATGGAGCAGCGCAGCACATGGAACTTACTCAGATGGGCCATTGTTGAAGCAACCGAGCCAGGAAAGTGCTTGGATGGCTGAGGCCTTCCCTTGAGGAGGTCAAGTCGCGAGCTCCTTGCAAGCTGTACAGGCTTGCACTGAACGTGTGCTCAATGTCCGAATTTCTACGTCAGCCGTGTGGAGGTGCTATTTATGTGTGTCACTTGCGCCCCCGCACTCGCCGTCTTCAAAGTTACCCGGATTGAAATTGAGTCTTGGCGCAGAGCGAATTGACGCGGACAGCAGCGATCCGAATATGAGGAGAGAAAGTAGCGCGAACGATACAAGTCAAAGATCTGGATGATCTCGAACAGCGCAGTAGATTGAAGAGTGGACGCGAGCACGAGTGGCGTATCAAATTGCATCTTCAGCGCATTGTGATGATCGATGCTACCAACTCAGCGCCGTCGTTTGCCCCGGCCGCTCGACCTTCCATGACTGCTGTTTCGTCCATTCGATGACCGGCGGTTTGCGACTTGGGAAGATGTTTTCTTCGAGGGTTCCGAGTAGTGGACCACGATTCGACCCGAATTTTCGATCTGCTGACGTTTTCTACCTCGCCCGCGCGGTTCCTGCGCGATTGCGTCGTCGTCGAATTCAACTTCATCAAAATTTTCGTTCCGATTCGTTCCTCCATCTTCATCGATATTATTGCGCGTTCTCTTTCGTTTGCGCGGTGGTGCCCCGCCTGCAGTGGCCCATTTGTTTGCGATAGCGTCCCCCGCGATGAACTGAAGGACGAGTCGTTCTGCTCGGAAAACCTTCGCCATATCTCCGTACAGCACACAGACGCGGTTATCCTCATCAAGCGGCGGTAGGAAGCGTGCATGCGCTCCGGCCTTTTCGCTTATCTCACGAATCAGTCGTCCCCGCTGGTCGAGCAGAAAGCTGCAAATTCGTACTGGAAGCACGAGCTGCAGCGCGATCTCATCCTCTATAGCCGCAGACGTAGATTCCGGCGATTGCATGTACGATTGCAATCGCCTGACTAGTGCTGCACGCGCCTTCTCCATCTGCTCTGGTTTGCCTTGAATGTGCAGCATCCGGTTTACATACCCCAATGGCAAATCATGCTGAGCGGCTATTTGGATTCTAGCACCGGTGTCATCTCGGACTTGGCGAATGCGAGCCCCACTCGGACCGATCAAAAAGCCGGCGACATGTTGAGGAAAGACGTAGTACTCGCCTGACCTGCCTGAATGTACACCACGGGTTTGCAGGCGGCCTCCAGCCTTGTTTTCAATCACCGTAAGAGCACGCTTGATGTCGTTCGGTTGGCCAGTGATGATCACAGTCCGTTCAGTACTTCCTGGGGCCATGTTGCAGGTAGGCACGATATGAATGACGGTGTTGGTGTCGCGAGCAATGGCCTTCTGGATGTGCCCAGCTTGACCCATGATTTTTCCAACTGACTCCTTGGGGATGAGCCATCGCAGCTCTCCGTGCTCTGCAGCTGAATCAGCATCGTCCTCGGGGATATCCGTTTTCATCGCTTCGCTCATGGCGCGTGTTACCGAAGTCTTATCCATAGGAGTCAAGAGCTCCTCGCCGAGATCAACGTAGCTGCTATCGCTCTTGTGGGCACGATAGTTTCGGATACGTTCAATGACAATTTGTTGCGCGAGGCAAATACCCTTCGGCTTACCGTAGATGCGAAGCACGCGGTCCGAGTCAAACATGGGGAACGAGCTTCCGTCACGCACCGAGAGCGTACACTCGCTTACAGCGTTGAGTTCCTTCATGAACTCGCCTCGATGTCCCACCAAGCACCCGAATGAACCGTCAGGAATCAGCAAATGGACTGCATGGACAAAATCGCTGTGCAGCTCGTTGTCTTCATATTCCTCCAGCGATGAAAATGTCGATGGTGACAGCTTCAGCACATGATCTCTTCGGCTAGGAGCCGGCCGGGCTTTTCGCTTAGTGTTACTGGACGATGATGACGAAGTCGTCGCACTCATTGAGGGAGAGATAGTAGTGGTGTGAACGCTCAGCGCGTGACCAATCGTTGCGTGATCGTCGGTTGGATATGGTGCTCGTGATTGCATGGTCAGCGCGGGTGGGGGGTGGGCTTGGTAATGCCCGTGATGGGCGCTGTCTGTGTGGTGATGAGTGCTACCGACCGAGAAGGCGAGGGAGCACGGGCAGGTTGGAGCATGCGCCGAAGCAGGAGCTTGGGTCGGAGGCAATGAATAGAGTTGATGCTCCTTGGTAGTGTGTGGATGGGCATGGTGATTGTGTTGGGAAGGTTCTTGGTGATAGGCGATCGGTGGGTGAACCATTGATGCTCGTGGGGTGATCTCATAACGCGAGGTAGGATACGTAGGAATTACGCTTTGTGCAATGGCCATTGCCCGTACTCTCTCCGGCGCGTGCGCAGCCATCGGTAATCGCGGCGTCGGCAAGAGACCTCCTTGACCCCGCGGCTCTGTACACGCAACCGTGGATGCCACTGATGCATCACCACCGTTTGGCTCGGACTTGATCTGGACGTGGGCATCGACGTCGCTGCGTGCTTGTGTGGTCTTGGCTCGCGCGCGGTCCAGCAGCGCACGCAGGTGGTCGCGTTTCGCTGCTTGTGCTGCCCCGTTCGTCGCTACAACGGGCGCGTGCGTTGGAAGAGCAGGAGGAACGCGTGACGCATCCACTTCCACGGAGCCGAGCGGCTCGTGCTTGATGAACGACACAGCGTCGTCGGCAGCAGTCATGGGCGTTGCCGAGAAGAGATGATGACCGCCTACGTTGTCTGCTTTCCCCTCTCTTTTTGAGTGACCATCACTCCTCTGTCGTCCGGTTCAGTGGTTTCCAAGGGGTTGCTGAATGAGGGGTGGGTTGTGTTTGAACCAATGAACGCCATCGACTCACAGCCTTGAAGTTCCTGGTGGGGCGGCAAACTCGCTCAGTCGGCGCCGCAAGGGAAACCTCTTCACGAACCATGGACGCGACGGTGGCGGCGGCGCTCGACGCCATCCACGCGCAGCAGCAACGTCTTGCGAGAGGCGATGCGCGATCACATGACACGTTGCTGACAGCGACGGCGACGAGCGCGACCGAGTCCCGCGCAGACGGCAGCAGCAACAGCAATGACCAGAGGGCTCACACGCCCACGCGTCACCGCCCCAACCACACACCCACCAACGCGCCACGTCACCGCGTCGTCTGGGTATCAAAGCAAGTCCAGCGATGGCATGCGAATGGTGAGGTACTTGAAGATCTTGGGGCGCTCGAGTTCCTCCGCGGTGCCACACTCGCAGACGTGCGCTCGCTCGTCGACCAATTTTATCCATTGCCGCACAAGCGGCCCTACGCGTTCTACCATCCGACGCTTCGCGTCGAGATCGACCACGACGAAGAAGTAATTCTCAATCCAGCCAATCTTGACGTTCTCGCGCTTGTTGCGCTCCCTGGCAAAGCCGAACCGCCGCCCTTGATGTCGCGTTCAACCACAGCGAACCGGTCAACAGTGAGCAAGCACCAGCACCTACGGGACGACAACACGGCTAGCGCTTCGACGAGTATCACCGAGGCCAGTTTAGCTGGTCAGCTCGAGGTGAGAAGTGAAGTCGTCAACAAGGGAGTCCACGGTCACCAAGATACCGTGCTGAGAAATCAGGTGTCGAGTGACGGTACGAAGTGCGACATCATTGTGCGAGAGTTTGACATCAACCATTGGTCAATTCAAGTGCATGTTTTGTCGGGGCGGAACGAAGGGAAGTCTACCAAAATGAAGAGGCTCAAGACCAGTGATATCGACCGAATCAATGAATACCACGGTCGGATCGACAAATTATCGCGTTCAGGTCCGCACTGCGCCATTGGTGGCTTGCTCAAGGTGTTCAAAAATTTCGAGAAGGATCAGATTGATTGGAAGTTGATTCAAATCGGAAGTACCGATCACGTGTTGGCCTCAGAACCGTCGCACAAGCCGATCCCATTTGATGCGGATCTGCAGGTTGTCTCTCTCGACGATTCAAGGGGTATGGCATTGACGAGATCACTAGAGCGAGAGCACTCGTTGGGGCAGCAGCTCAACTTGAAACTATCCATGGACTTTTCAACCGCTCAAGCTTTTTCACGATCGCCAAATGTGGACGAAGTCATAACCCTGCCGAAGAATTGCAGAGTTGCCGCACATGGTACTACAACAGCGCTGGCCCAGGATGGCGAAACGACACAAGCTTGGGAAGAGTCCTCGGCGACTCTCACCCATGATCCATACGACAACAGACTTGCAGTTGCAGTCCGTGCGACGCCATTCGAAGCGCATACGGCTCTTGATGAAGTATCAAGCAACATCCAGGAACATAGCACTTCGACGCCTGATACTCGACAACCAGTAAGTTCTCTGGTTGGCGTCGAAGATAAGCTACAGTCCGATCAAATTACCGCGATATCGGCGGAAGAGAACCGTGTTGCACCAACCACGTGCATGAACTCAAACGACAAGGAATCTGGGAACCCCACCACTCTTCATTCTACCGAAACAGGCCCTGAAGTACTCGCTGAGCATCAGCGAGAGAGCTCCCATCAACACGTCGCCGAACAGCTCAGTCCCGGAGAACTTCTGGAAAGTACAGTCTCGGAGGAACTGCATCGTGATGATACTGTGAAACTCGAACAGACTCGGATCCCCGAGCTCCTTGACGACCTCGACGAGGACAGTGCTACATCTGGTTCATTGGCAGAAGCAGATAAAGAATCGTATGAATCGCCAGTGTCCACGACTATCCTTGAAGATGAATCCCACGACTATCAAGATACAGAAATGGTTTCCATCGACGCGAGGACTCAGGAAAATTCAGCTCGGTATGCAAAGACTGTTCTCGACTTTTTGGTGAAGCTGTATCAGGAAGCTGAAGCCACAAGTGCACACCAGGCAGATGCCTGTCAAGACGAATCTGGAAACCGACAACAGTCAGAAGAGAAGCCGATTGTTTCGTCCGGGCTGATATCGTTATCGCAGTTTCAGTCTGCGTTCTCCCACTATGGAATCGACCATACGGTTATGGCGCTAAATGGTGCGCTTTTGGCACTTGAAGACGGGCTATTTGCGTGGTCAGGAGATCAGTCGGTCGTAGTCGAAGCTGCAATCGAGTCTTACGTTCGAGATGCTCTGGCGGGCGTGGGCAATGGTTATTCATTTGCTGACGATCCACTTTCAGAGCTACAGCGGTTCGAAGCAGTCCTCAACTTTGTCTCAGATATGCTTGCATGGGAGAGACCGTCAAGAGTTCGGATGGAGGTCATCGAGACGTGCACAGATTCGAGTTTTGAGAAGCTATCAGGTATCACCCAGCGGAAAGCGTTCCACTTGTCCGACAATGAACGCAGCTTGCTCAGCCGACTCATTAGTAGTCTTTCGACGGATACATCTTCGGGCTTCGAGCGGTGGTTGACTGATACTTTTGAAGTCATATACCTCTTGGTCCATCATTCATTCGC
This sequence comes from Pythium angustatum, assembly GCA_023337915.1. NCBI lineage: Eukaryota > Oomycota > Peronosporomycetes > Pythiales > Pythiaceae > Pythium > Pythium angustatum. The sequence goes on along the minus strand of JAADXQ010000617.1, from coordinate 3,039 downwards.
CTCGCCAGACAAGGGCAAAGCTAAGTACACCGTGTCGCGTGATCAACGAGTGAAATGGACGATTCAAAGGATGGTTTCACTTGAGCCAGGCGCGTGGCGACGGATGCAGCTTCAATCTCACACTTTGGATGACTTTGCATCGTGGGAACTTCTCAGAGATCGCATCTCGACAGTTCGGAAAAAGCGGCACTACTTCGCCAAGCTACTCGACACAGATGTATTTGTCCGAGCATTCGTCGCGTTTGTTTCGAGTAAAGCAATGCAAGTAACGGAACCCTTGGCAGCCGAAGTAGCTCGTGCGTCTCCTGAGATAGCGAGCACGATGCAACAGCGGTTTGTCGTTCTCATGAAGGCCGAGCTGGACGTCAAGTCCTGGCGCACGGATACCACTTGTGAGTTTCTTCGTGAAGTCGGTTTGAAGGTGTGCGATGTGGATGGTATCAATAGAGAGCGGCGAGCACGAAACCTATCCAGTTTGAAGTTGAGTGGAAGGTTGTCGACCCGAACACATCGCAACACCCGTCTCCTCGGCAGCTCCTACGGCTTGTACAAGAAATCTAGGTGGGATCAGCAAGACATGTCTCCTTGGCCAGCAACAAACCGGTATGTACATTGTACGTTGAATGTGATCTGTTGACTGACGCGAACACATATACTAGGTATGTGTTTCACTCAGATTCATCGGTCGTCCTCGAATACATCTATGTGCATGACTCTCTAGATCTACAATCCATTGGTGCACGATGGGAAGACGTGATGGAGTTCATTGAAGCTGAAGCCACGATCGCTTTTGGTCTGTGTTTCGGAGGATCAATGCCGCTGGTGAAGCGTCCTCATGTTTACTGTGGAGTCGGCCTAAACGTTCTCCACGTTCATTCGCTGCGAGACAAGGCTGATTTCGAAATACCGAGGAGGACTGCAATCAAGCACGGATCGATCCATTCGCTTTCTCTGGGCTACCACCTATCAACGAACGAAGACTTTGTGGCCGTGCGCATCACGTTTCGCCTCCACGCTTCACCACCTCCTCTACAAATATCAAGTGAAGCCACAGCGTTACCGACTGACAATGCGCTGAAAACCATCGATCGATTTGTGTGCACGGCGGATGAAGACTTGCTTCAGAACTTTGTTGTCTTCGGCGGCTTACGTTTCCTCAACGAGTGCCTCAAGGAACATCGGGAGCTCGCATGGAAGAAGATCCCGTACGGCGTCGCATTCTCTTCAATGATTGAGTCAAACAGCCTGCAGGTCATTTTTCCTCGTCGAGATGTTCTCATTTTTATCCGCAGTCTTCTACTCGTTGTTCCGAAGTCTGTAGACACAGTCACCGACGTGAACCTGTCGATACTTGAAGATTTGACATCACTCCAGGGAGACGAGGGTGAAGACAAGCTTATAGAGAGTGCTACATTTGCTATTGCGATTCTGTGCGGTCTAGGCGGACACTCGCACCGATTCGGCATGGATGACGTGCCACTTGGTGAGCCTCAGGTGAGTTCACGAGTCCAGAAAGCGGCTGAAGGCTGTGTGATGGCGGCGGCTGAAGGCTGTGTGATGGCTAACATTTTGTGATGATATCCGTTTGCAGAAGAGATTCTTGAAGCTCCGTGGACTCGAACGACTACAACGCGCGATCGATAGAGCTACCCCAGCCACCAAGCAGCGTCTTATCTTGGAAGATGCGTTGTTCAACCTCCTCAAAACGCACTCATTTTCCTCTCCGGGAGCAGTGTTGACCCATGCTCCGCTGTGGGTGAAGTATTTTGTGAAGCCGCGGGTGTGGTTGCGATCGCCGGAGCACTCGGGTTTGATAAGCGCGGTGCTCGACCAAATTCACACGAATTGCTTTCTCCAGCCGTTCACCCAGAGTGACCGCGTGTACTGCGGATGTGGTTGTCAACGCTCCGCACCTGGTTCGTTCTCCGTGATTGATCCAGTTTTAAGCGTCTTCTGCGGTTTGCTGGCAACGGAAGTTGGAAGAAACTGGGGCTGGCAGCAGATGCATGGACCTCTAAATCTTCTCGCGTATTTGAGATGGACGCACGATATTCCCTCGTCGACCGCCCCGTGGGAACCCATTATGCTTGTCTGCTCGACGCTCAGTGCGATGTTCGTGGCGACACAGTTGACACATGAAGGTTGTGCCCTCGCCTGCTCCACGCTGATACCGCATCTATGGGGACTTTGTTCGCTCAGTCTTTCGAAAGAGGTGAAGCTAGTATGTCTGGGAGTCATTGGACGGATACTGGGCCGTGTGGTGCATCTGCGGTTATGGAATCAATTCCCAAGTGAAGCTCTCGACTGTATCTTGAGTGTCGCCTCATCTGTCGTGGAATCCAGACAGGAATCCTCGTTCAGCAAGCACATCTCGAGAGTTGTTTTCCAGCATGACGGAGTGAGTTTGGAGAACACACCGCACCTCCTGTCAACCATCGAGCTCTTATGTGCCGAGCACGACAAGGCGGCAAACGCGAGCACTGATTCTTGCTCTATTTTGCAGTCGGTTGTGATGATCCTTCGGTCTCCGTCGCAACCGAGCATGTTGGATCGCCTCTGGCGAATTCCTCTCTTGATTTTCGTGTGCTATGCCATGGAAAACCCGACTGCGTCGCGCGTTCTCGCCGGTCTCAATATTGAAGACTATCTCATCTTCCTACTCACACGAGACGACTCGAGCTCGGTTGAAGAGGGGATCCTCGCCGGAAGAATCCTAACTGTGTTCTACATCCAAGTGCTTGGGTGGTCAGACTATCCGGCGTGTGCAGAATCGAACCATGTGCGCCTGTGGAAAACGCTGTCGATGAATCTTCGAGAAGGTGCAAGACGATCGTTCACTCAGGCTGTTGTTCGCGCTCACACGGATAAAACGGACGGTCCCTTGTTTGGAGCGGATCTGTCCGATGTCATCGACATCTTGACGCAATACAAGGCCCTAGTTGAACCAGTTCGACGGGTTGACGTCGATGGCGTCGAAGATTGCGTCAAAAGCATTTTCGCCAACTCGGGGCCTTGCCATGCGTGGTTCGAGCCGTCCGG
>JAADXQ010000616.1:0-10832 GCA_023337915.1 Pythium angustatum | reverse complement strand
GTGTGGTACAGAAACGCGAATGCTCGAGTATCTTCTCCATTACTTGCGGTATGCTGCGGCGTCGTGGCCTCGAACTCAGCTCGTGTGGGACGGAATTGATCGCACAGGGAGTGTCATGTCCGTCTTGATTCGCCTTCGTCTGGAGATGGAACGACTCGTGAACGCTAAAGTCTTTCCGTACAATCCGACGCCGCTGCTTCGGCGTCTTCAGGCTGTTGAGAATCTCTACGAAAGTGAGGAATCATCGTGGACTTGAGATGAGAAACCGTAGAGGAAAAGCGTTTTTGTCGATTTTTATCGGATAACTTAGAAGAAGAGTAAGCCCAATTGCAGCAGCCATCGACCGTGACATGCAAATCTGGGACAACGTGAATACCAGCGAATCCAGAAGCGCATATACTTGGAGTCGACCACAAAGAAAGGAGGTTTGCCTCTGGAATGAAACTTGGAGGGAGCACTTCGTCCAGCACGCAGCCCTACTCTTTCATCTCCTCCTCGAGCAAATCCACAGGGAGCTGGATCCCACGCGGTGCACGCTTGAGCTTTACTTGGAGTTGGTCTTCCATGTAGTGAAACTGGCGCACCATGGTTGGCAGGATCGGCTCTAAGAATCATCAACCTCGTAAGTGAATGGGCTGCAAGTGAGGACAAGTGGGGAAACATACCAAGCTCCTGCTTTTGCGTGCGCAGAATTGCTGAGTTGACTTCGTCGGCGACGCGGCGACGCTGGCTTTGTTCAAGCAGAAAGCCCAACGGGGATTGCGCCTGGTTCTCGAATGCGAGCAGTGCCATCGTGTGTTCGATCTCCTGTAAATAGTGTGACTGCAGTAAAGTCACGATACGTCTCTGTCAGTAGCTCGCCACGCTACTAGTATCACCTGGTCTCGACAGGCAATCTCAGTATTGGCCACTCACGTTCTTCTCTCCAAAAGGTGCAAGATGCTTGGTCGCAAAGCCTAATGCCTCGATGACCTGACCGGCCTTGATCAGTTCAATCAACTCCTGCTTGGCGAGTTGAAATGCGATGGAGGCATTCGTCTCCAGAAACTTTGGCAGGTACAAAAATGAGCGCAGAGGTAAGCCCTTGCCGATACCCTCCAAGTCCAATGCCTCCTCACCCTCGGCTCGATGAGCAGCAGCTTCTCCTTCGCCCGAGCGACTTGGCCAGCCAACAGTAACTGTTGGATGCTCATGCGCTCTTGCACGCTCTGCAGATCGACATGCGCTGCGCCACAACCACCAGGCATAGAACGTCAGTAACGCGAGGGGCGCGTCCCTCCCCGCTGTCGCTCGGTTTCCCCGCGCTTCGCAACTTCAACAACGTACGCTTCGTGCCGGCGTCGCGCCAGAACGCCTCGGCGACGTCGCGATAGCCCTTGCCCACGAGATAGTCCATCACAAGGCGGTTCATCGACCTGCATCACACGAAAAAATCCGAGCCGCAGTCGCCCCATTACACTCAGAAATCGAACCCGCGGTCGACTCGATCGCTCAGATCCTAGCAGTGGACGCACTCTTTCGAGACGCGCATGCGACGCAGGCCGCTGCGCTGGCTGCCAAGCGGCGCGTCGATACCCAGAGGCATGGCGCTACGCCGACCGCCGTTGGCCTTGCGGCCTCGCTGGGGCCGTCTGTGCGTCGTCGTCGCGTCCATTTTTGTTCTCTAGGATTTGCTCCCGCGCAAATGAACACTCGGACCCAAAGTGTCGTTTGAAGGCGAAAAGGGATTCTGAGCCCAGTTCCAGAAAACTGGTTTTTCTGCAAGTTTTTTTCTTGACGAAGAATCCCGCCGACTCGATTGGGTGAAGGTAAAAAAATCGATCTTTTCGCAGTGCAACATAAGAACGCACAACCTTCGCGCGACCTTCGAAGCGAGCACAAGAGCGCTACCTTCACACGACCTGCAAGGCCAGAGCATTGGCGCAACCTTCCGAACACCTCGGAGAAAACCGAGAGTGTGTGTTGCAGCAATTGAAGAATCACCGGCCGGTCCTGGAAGAAAAGAGAACGCACGACCGATCGCGATGGCGATGCTTCTCGGCGGCGGCGGCAATGGCGCAAAGGCTGGTGGCGAATTCACAATCAATTTCGTTAACGGACCCATCAAGTTCTCCAGTGAAGAGGGTGTGCTTTACGCACGATTCTTCCACATCGTACGATCCAAACGTTTCCTCCAAACCCCAATACGTCCCTGGGCTAATGGATCTCTCTGTCTTGGCAGGTGGACGCAGATGCGGACGGATTCGTAGGGGGAGCAGAGGGCGCTGCGTTCATTCGGCGCGCACGTCTGCTGAACGACGCGAACCGTGAAATTTGGCGGCTCGCGAGCGGCGGCAAGTCCCAAGAGAAGCTGAACAAGGACTGCTGGTTCATTGCGATGAAGCTTGTCGCGCTCGTGCAGAGCACGGGGAAGTGTCAGATGCAAGCGCTGTACGCTGGCGAGTCCGTGCCTCTAGCAGACTTCAAGCTCGAGTCGACGCCGGATAACACGGTAACGTAGTCATTGGTCGAGCTTGGGAGGGTTGTGCCGACTCTAACTTTGATTGAACTGGCTCCGCTTACTCATCAGATGCCAGATGAAATCGCGTTGCCCGACTTTCGACGATCATTTGTTGCTACGGTTAGTACGCCACTCGTTGTTGGGTCCGGATACTCGCGCTATACGCAGTACGTCATCTCCACGAAGGTAGGTTGAGCATTTCATGTCTGTATTGTGAGCGTTGCAAGCAGTGAGCTGAATACTGTTTCGTATGTGCGCTAATAGGCCAACGTTCCATACTTCCCGTATCCGTCCATTCAAGTGAAGCGAAGGTTTAGCGACTTTCAGTGGCTCCATGAGCGGCTACTGATGCAGTTTCGAGGGACAATCATCCCTCCCTTGCCAGAGAAGCGGTGGACTGGTAACATGGACGCAACCTTTGTCGAAGAGCGACGCCAGGCGCTGGAGCATTTCATCGTAAGTTTAGAGTACAGCACCTGAACGCCGAAATCTGACTGATGTCTCATGGCTGACGATCATGATGCAATCTTGCGGGTAGAACGAAGTTTGTGGTCACAAGAAACTCAGCCTGACGTTGGAGCTGCAGATTTTTCTCAGTGCAAGCAACGAGGTAAGTCTGCTCTTTGGTCACAATGAGGTATGTACGAAGTCGCTGAGGCATGAACCTGTCTAGGGCCTTATTTCGGGCAAGGAACTGCTCAAAGTCCCCTCAATAGCTGCCGCTTATGTCCCAACGCCGTCCAGCGTGACTTCGCTGTGGAGCTCGCTCAAAGATGGAGTGTTCATGACCTCCAACATCCAATCAGTGGAGATCCCAAATGACGATGACTACGCCAAAATTGGTGAGCAAATAGATGAGTACGAGAAGCGCATCACCGAGGTGAAGCGGTGCTCGGATCTGGTCTACGCGGCCCAGAGAAGTGAAGGGTATGAAATGTCACGATTTGGAAGCTACATGTCGGCCTTGGCGGCGCATGAGAAGAGAGACGACGACATGCGCCGGCTTGCAGATGTACGTGATGTCAAATTTGCACCGAGTCGATGTATCGATGCAGACGCTCACGTGACTATTCTTGCGTGACAGAGCACGGGTGATCTGTTCGAGAACATTTCGAATCTCTACCAAGACCAGGTACGCAGTTTGTGCATAGTAGTAACTGTTGCGGCCTACCGACGTTCTGATGTGTCGGGTGAACAGCTCGACAAGCTGCTGTCGATGTATGTATCAGTCGTTCGGTATCAAGCTGGCAAAGTTGGAGCCGTGAAGGTAAGCCTAGCTGTTTCTAGCATCAAGGTGTGCTGCAGTTTTCATTCTTGTTTGGCCAATCATACCAGGTCGTCATGAACAATCGGGAGTCAGCTATCCAGGAAGTTCAGCAGGCGAATGCTAGCATGCAGCGGAATAAGGAAAAATTCGCTGCTGCGCGTGCTAGTAGCGGTGCAGCGGCGTCAGCCATGCGCGCAGAGCAGAAGATGGCATCGGCAGAAGACCGAATGAATCACGCGCGGGAACAAGTGCAGTTCATTGCATCAAGTCTCAAAGTCGAATCCAAGCGTATGGACACAGGAAAGGCCGCAGACATGAAGAATGCTCTGTTATCGCTGGCGAACATCGAACTCGAATATCACACGCAGGTAAGCTCGCTTCTGTCGTCCGTGGCACCTACTAGCAGCTGGACTTATTTCAATTACAATGCCCATGCTCAGTCGCGTCAGGCATGGGAGAACTTGGTTCCCATTCTTGATGTCTCCGAGAGCGAGATTCAGGAAAGCGGGTTGAAAGCGGACCAACAGGTAAGCTATCGAAAGCCAGGCGAAAAAGATCAAGGTGTTGGTCAGATCATCGGATTACTTTGAACAACGACTCCGCTATTAAGGCCGATCAGTGAGTCATGTGCAAACAAGTCTTGTAAGCAAATCAAATCGAACTCCGTCCAGTCGACCTTCGTTTGAGCTAAATTTCTTCATTACTCCAACCTGCTACATGTCAAGCGCTAAATCCATCGAGGATTGCGAGTACGCTTCGTCGAGCTGCAGGTCGCTGTCCAATGCGGCAATGTCCACAGCACTCACGTCGATTTCGTCTGCGCCTGCTTCATTGCCCTCGTTTCGCATGTCGGGTTCCGGTAACTGGGATGGCGCCTCTGTATCACCATCGTCGTCGTCATCGTACATGTCTTCCTCTGCATCATCCGGATCCTCCTCTCCAGGCGCGTTCTCAGCTCTGTCATCGCCTTCGACTTCATCGTCTTCTGCTTTGGTGTCATCGCGTTTGTCATCGTCATCGCCAGCATCACCGTTGCCACTGATATCAATGACATCACCGTCCTCAAATTTGAGGCCGTCAAAGAGTGATAGTTCACCGCTCAGGCTCAGCTTGATCAAAGAATCGTCTTCCTCAGCATCCGCAAATTCTGGCTTTTCGGTCTTGATCGATGCAGCATCGGTATCTTCGTTGTCCGTGGTCGCCGATGCCAAATCGTCTTTGACGTCCTCTTCTTGAGGTTCAGGTTTCTGAATGGAAAGCAGGCACACACGGTCAGACTAGAAGCAAAACAATTGGGGAGATACAAGCAACGCACCTGCGCGGACCAAATTGCGCGCAAGCGAGCAGTAGCCAGCGTCTCGAGTGAGTTCAGACCGCTAGTTGGCACGATCTGCCGTCGATAGTACAGCTCGAGTTTTTTTAGGTTTGGCACTGTCCGTCCCGTCACCGTCACGCCAGCAGCAAGGATCTTGCCCTGGCCAAGCTGCTCGGCACGCTTCGCGTGCAGGTTGCCAGGCGTTTTCTTTGCCCACTTGACAAGCAGCCGACGCTGCTCCATGTTAATTGGCCCACGACCGCGAATGACTGGGTTCACGAGCGCTCTGCAGTCAAACGTGTTGTGAGTACGTCTCCGACAGCGAGTTGCAAACTTTCCGGATCCAGAACTACTCACTTAGCACACACAACAGTAGCCTTGTACTGGTCAATCACGCTCGATGCGGATTTGCACCAGCTTCCGTTCGGTTGCTGGCGCTGCAGCAGAAATTTTTCGCAGTTCTCGATCACTGCTTGAAACTGAACCACTCGCTGCTTGCCGAATAGCTTCATGCACTGCAAAAACCGTCCGACGGTCTCAAACTCCAACAGGAGCATCGCATGGTTGAGATACTGCTGGTTGTAGATGATGTTTGTTTCGGCATCAAACAAGTCCGGATCAAGCTCGAGAACGCCGAAATCACTGACAATGTCAATAAGACCGAAAATCATGCGCATCCTACAAAAGCAACCAGCTTGAAGTTAGTGACGCCTTCACAGACATCTCCTCCATATAGCGAACGTACTGGTCTGAGAACATGTCCCATTCGTAGCCATTCGGATCGATGGGCTTGAGACCTTTGTAGTGACTGCGGACACTGTGAGTGTGGGAAAACACGTCTAGAAAGGACGTCCCGAACTTAATGCCGACGTGTTCTACGTGAGGTGGTAAAAGGAGTCGTTTAGCGAACGCAAAGGATACGCTCGGCGACAAGGAGAGTGACGTGTACCGGCATAGTGACTCGCAAGCAGAGCACTAACAAACTTTGTGAAGATTGTCGGGAACAACAGCGCACGGCGACATCGCGAGCATTGCAGAAGCTACAGCCAAACACAGTGGGGGTTAAAAACGACCCCAGTTCACCACAGCCATCACGTGGACACACCTCTGGAGGGTTACGTATGCAGCATATAGCGCAGAGGCTGGAGCAGCGGACTTCAGGGCCCTCGATAGCAGGGTGCCAGCCGAGGAAATCAGTCACGGAAAAGTTCTTCGCGCGTACCAGCTCGATAGCTTTTTCGCGCCAGCCATGGGCGATCCCCGCACGATCGAGACTAAAAAATAAGAGCCACAGAGCTGTTATCACGATAACAGCCACCACTGATAGGTCGTTCAAGACCAAACGATCATACCTGTAGAGCCCGATCATCATCGTGAACACGTCGCGCACATTCATCTGCCACGACGCGATATGAACCAGCTTCTCTGCAATCCACCGGTGCAAGTGCGGCTCGATGAACTTCGCTGCAAACGGCGCGATCGGGTAGCCAGCGACCTGTGCGATCTCGTACAACCGCAGCGATGCGAGATGACCAAACTTTTCAAAGTTTGTCGGGGCGTTGGTCTCGACGTTCAGACAGAGAATCGCGCGCCGCACAGAGATCGCAGCGAGACCTCCTTTATGAAGGTTCTCTTTGGTGCTTCGGTCTTGCTGCAAGATCGAGCAGCTCGCGCAAATCTTCGCCCCTATCACATACGCCCAGTTTTCGTCGATGTCAGTCGTGTAGGCCCTGCAGCTCGCCCACGCCCACGCAGAGTTTAGCGAGCACTTACCGACGAGTGGAGTGACGATCATGGCCTCGCCAATGCAGCGCGGATGTGCAGCGAGCCCGCAGGCGTAGCTGCACACGAACAACTCTTCCTCGCCCTTCAGCTTGCAGATCACGCAGGACGGGTCGTCCGTGGGCTGCAGTCTCTTCTGCTGCCCGATCAGCATCGCAGACGGGCCGACTGTCGAAGGAGTCGTTAGCATCGGCTGAACTTCCGTCTTCACTGCTGGAAGGCGTGGCTGCTGGTGTTGTTGTTGCAGTTGCGTGAGTCGGTTCTGCGCCATCGCGGCCATCATGATAGCGTGCGCTTGGCTCTGTGCCTGTGCCTGCGCTGGCGTCACCGCTTGGGCCTGGAACTGCTGCTGCTGCTGAATTGGAAACTGCCCACCAGTCGCTGCTAGAGAAACGCATGCCATCAGGATCCTCCGTAGACGTCTACCACTGACGACGTCGTACCTTGGAGGTGCCGCTGAAACTGGAGTTGCTGCTGCGCTTGAATGTGTTGCTGGAGCTGCTGCTGGTGCTGCATGAGCTGCTGTCGCTGTGCTTGCTGCTGCTGGAGCTGTTGCTGCTGCTGGAGCATCACCATGAACGCCGGCGGCTTCGACCCGTACGCCGCTGGCAGCGCCTGCAGAAACTGCTCGGTCGACATGCCCGAGCCAATCGCCGCAGCTCCCGCGGCACGGCTTGCAGCGATCGCGGCCATGTTGGCGACCGCAGCGTCCATAGATGACTCTACTTTGATACGCTTGGCGGCCGGCTCGTCCGTCTCTACGGCCGCGGCATTCACAGCCTGTGGAGCAAACAGCGGCGCCGCGCTGCCCACCGAAACGACAGGATTGGTATTAACGTTACTAGCACTACTCATGGGCGCAGTGTTCGCACCCGGCAGTCCCGTGAAGCCACCAGGGAAGCCACCGTCGCCGCCCGCGTCCATGGGTTCGACCAGAAATCGGGGCGTAATGTCCGTGGAAGCCGAGGGGGTTGGTCAGTCTACTCGCAATAGAGCGCTAGCGCACTTAGCGGTAAGTACCATAGCCGAACCTTACTCGCGTAATGGTGACTCCCCGGGGGGATTATTTGCCCTGTGTGGCCCGAACCTCAGCTGGGCCATCACGAATTCCGCGATGATGCCGATCCGACGCAGCACGCGCGGCGTTGCGCTGCGCTCTGGCACGCGCTACGGGCTGGTCACTCAGCTGAGCCACGCAACCGCGCGCTCGCTTTCGACGGTGGTCCAGGACGAAGTGAACAAGTTCAATAGCGTCTCCAAGTAAGCTCCCTTCGTGTTTCTTGTTTTGTAGCTCCCCGTCTTATTCCATGCCAGGGGATCTCACGCGTGTTTCGTGGCCGCGCGTGTAGAGACTGGTGGTCACCGAAGAGTACGACGGGTGTGGGACCGCTGCACCAATTGAACCCCGTGCGTGTCAAGTACATTCGCTCGCACGTGATCGACCACTTCGGGGCCACAAGCGACGACGACGCTCTGCCGCTGCGTCCGTACCGCGTGGCAGACGTCGGCTGCGGCGGCGGTATTTTGTCCGAGGCGCTGTGTCGCATTGGCGCCAATATGGTGTCGGTAGATCCTGGTACGGGCAATATCGAGGCCGCCAAGAGCCACGCCGGACGCCACGAGATCACGCGCTCGATCGACTACCGGTGCTGCACGTCCGACGATCTCGTCGCCGCTGGCGAACAGTTCGACGTCGTGTGCTCGCTCGAGGTTATTGAACACGTGTCGGATCCGCGCAAGTTCATCCAGTCGCTCACACCACTCGTCAAGGTAAGTTTGTTCCGCTTTACTCGTTGGGAAATGGTGCGTAGATTAACATTCGGGAAATTTCCACCAGCCGGGTGGCCTCTTGTTCATCTCGACAATCAACCGTACGCTGCTCTCGGGTGCGTTGGCTGTCGGTGTGGCCGAGTACCTCCTGGGCATCGTGCCTCCAGGTACCCACGACTGGCGCAAGTTTCTCGAGCCGTCTGAGGTGACTCAGTATTTGCGAGAGGTATGGAATGCACCACCGTGACACGGATCGGACTCAACAACAATGTCTCACACAATGCATGAATGACGGCACAGGAAGGACTTGAGGTCAAGGACATCTCAGGTATCGTGGGGAACCCGATCCTCCGGGACTGGCGCATCGATCCTAACTGCACCGCGATCAACTACATTCTGTGCGCGACCAAACCGGGTGTTTCACCGTAAAGAGGAGAATCAAATGTCCATGAGCTCTACAGTGCCGAGTTGGTTTTTAATCGCCTTACTCGCTAAAAGCCATCCAGCAAAGACCGATGTGACGGTTAGTCGACTGGGAGCGTGCTGGGTGGTGCAACTTGTCGAGATATGAAACAGAACAGGGAGGGCGGAGAGTATCGGGAAATTGCAACGCAACCGCGTGACGCACACGCTAACTTGAAGCACGCTTGGATTGCCACAGAACCCGTTTCACGCTCGCTTCGTCGCAAGAGTCGGCAAGCCAGCAAGTCTCATGCAATACACGTTCGTGCACCAGGATATTCGTATGCAGTAGTCCGTTCTCTTGGCATGGGCATAGACGCGAATGAAGGCCTCAAGTCAAGAACGATCCTGACGTGACAGCATTGGCAGGTGGGTACATCATTCGCACAATACGGGCAACTCGGATTATTGTTTGTCAGCGGTTGTCTCGGATGCCGGTGGTCGACGTGTACCCGTTCGGCGTGGTGCTCACTGAGATCGACTTGCACGAATCTGTTCCACGCTGAGAGACCAACTCGTGCTTGCGTGCGCTCGAGATTGTCTCATAGGTGCTTGCTGGTAGTTACAGTGTCGGCCGTCTTGGACCGCATAAGCATGGGCTCTTCGTCGCCAGACACACTTCCTCTACAATCGGCTGCCGCTCTCGCCGCCGCGCTTGTACCCACGAAGACGCAAGCGGCTAATGCCACCGTCCGGGAACATCTCGAGCTTCACAAAGTTGACGCCTTGCTCAATGAGGTTCACCTTGGCATCGCGCACCGAGAAATAGTGCTGCTTGTGGGCTTCGAGCTTGACACGCGGGAGCACGACGTGCCACTGGCTGTCATCCAGTGCGAGCACGTCTTGGTCGTTCGCACCGTGAAAGGTCGTGCCATAGAGCACACAGCTCTCGGGGAAGTTGCCCTTGAAGTGGTTCGTGTCCACTTCGATTTCGTGGACCACGCCCAAGTGGCCGAGCTTTAGTACCGTCCAGTCTTTGCCAGGCACCGTGAGTAGACCCGTCTTCAAGTCCGCAGCAAGCACAGCAGGGCGAGTCTTCTTGCGCGCTGTCTGCCAGCCGTCGTCCATCGTAAGGCTTCGGCCTGGCGCAATGAGGTTCTTCGGGTGGCCATAGTGGGCGTCATTGAACTGGATCACGTGTCCGCCGTTCGTCGCCGCCACGAGGTCCACGAGCTGGGTCTCTGGCACGCGGCTCCAGTCTTTCGTGACGTTGCCGTACACACGCAGTCGCGCAATGCCGCCGTCGGGGAACATGTTCACGCGCAAGTGCGTAAACGGCTCACTGCTGTCGATGCGGAACACATTGTGGCGCGTCTCTGGGTAGCCAGGCTTCAGTTCTATTCGGTCATAACCAATCAACTCGTCAGTACGACCTAGACCCACAAATCCACAGAGCAGCCAAAGTACTCCAGTACACACCAGTGAACGGAAGGATCTCCTGCCACTTGCTCGTGTCCAGTTCGGTTGCGAGCGCCAGCTCGTCGGCCGTCGCACAACGGCCCATCTCCCGGTCCATCGGCGCGCGGTCCGACAGCTTCTGCAGCGCCAGCGGCCACTCGGATGTGTCGCTGCTGAAACGCGCAGCTTGGATCGATACGCGCGGCGCGTTGTTGCCCGTGAAGAAGGCCGTGTCGACGTCTACGGCGACGATCGCACCACGGAGGCCGAGTTCGATAAGGCACCAGTCGTGACCCGCGACGCGCTTGCGACGCGACTCCCATCCGTCCATCCACTTG
>JAADXQ010000615.1:0-10835 GCA_023337915.1 Pythium angustatum | reverse complement strand
CTCGCGGTACTCGACGACGCCAAGTGTGCCGTTCATGAACAACCACCCAGATTGGTCGTCGCGAAGCGAGCGAAGCTCCTCGAGCAAAATCTGCGTGGATCGCGGGCCGACATCGAAGACACGTCGTGTCCAGTCGAGTTCGGGAATTGTGTGTATGGACGGAATCACGGACGTCGGAGGATCATCGGTGTCGCCGTCAGGGGCATCGAGCAAGCTGGTTTTGCCATCGACCACGATTGCAGTCGAAAGCATGTCGCTCATGACGTCGGCGAGACGTATCCAACCCGACGCCTCGATCTGTACGACACCTCGTTCAGCTTCGTACGTCCCGCGCGGTCGCCACGTGTCGACCTCCGCAGGCTCCACCAGTGGTTTTTGAGCTTGTTTTTTCTTCGACTTTTTCTTGCGGGCACCGTCGTCGTCGTCCTCTTCGTCGTCGTCCTCTTCGTCTTCGTCTGCGTCCGCGTCTTCGTCTTCGTCGTCATCACCTTCATCATCCGCTATTGCCGCCTCACCATCCAATTCCAAGGGCGACTCTCCGACGACGAAATCGAATGGTAGCAGCAGCTCGACCTGTTTACGGTATGCCTTCTCCATCAACCGTTCCACGGCAGCGATCAAGCTCTGTGATTCAAAGTGAGGCACCGGCTTCCGCTCGCGCTTGATCGCCTTGATGCGTTGCTTCGTGAGCAAGACGCGATAGATGGACGCTGCAAGCTCTCCAACAAAGTAAATCGTGTCGACGCGCTCCAACAACCCATCGATCAACCGCAGCTTGCGCTCCAGTCCCCTGCCACCGACAACTGCTCTCATTGGGGGAGTGACAGGACGATCGGAACGCGTTAGCCGGAGCTGCAACAGTGACTGCCACGTTCCGAATGTCTCTAGCAACTGCGGTCCGACGAGAAGGTGCCGCGGTTGTGGCGTATCAGCAGTTGCGCCTTCCTCACCTTCCTCACCTTCCTCGCCCACCGAGGCTGCGAGTGCTGGTGCCGGTGGTGCCGCAAAGTACACGAACGCAGTCTCCCACCACGATTGCGGGAAATAATCGACGACTAAGAACCGACCAACGCGACCGAGTCGTTGGCCAAGCGCCTGTGCGGCCATCATTTCGAGCGACATGCCAGGCACGATCTCGATCAAGTCCGTGTCGTCTTCCGTTGGGGCTTCTGCTGTCGGTTGTTTCGGTGTCGGTGGTGGGCCAGGCTGGGCAGTCGACTTGCGCTTGTCGATTGCGGGAGCAGCGGCGGCTTTTCCTTTCTCTACCGTCGGGGCTGGTGCGTTTGGAGTCGATGGCGTGGCGGCGACGGTTGATACCGTGGGCTTCTTGAGCGCTTGGCGAGCGAGAACGCCAAGGTGATCGAGCATAATGATGCGAGGTTTTGGCTCTACGCAAAGTGCCGACTCCTTCAGCTCTGCCGTGGGTTTAGCGAGACTCGCATCCGAGGTCGCTGGCCGAGGTATTAACGGTTTGGAGGCGGCTTCTAGCTCCTGCAGCGATGCCATAAACTCGACAGTCGGCATATCCTCACTGATCCCCAGCGCGCGCTGCAAAACGGTCTCAACACCTCGAAGCGAGAGCTGCTTGTCGCGTGCCACTGCAAGTTGTTGGCGCATTGCGCTAATTTCTGTAGCGGTTGGTGTTGCACCGGACGCTCCGTCAATGTCGCCACCAGTACCACAAGCGGCGACCGCTCTCGCCTTCGCGACGGTCATCTCGAGTCGCCGCATGGCCTTGGTCATGGGCGGAGAACTCAGCTCACTCACCAGCACAATCGTCGGCGAGCGATCGTTTGCTGTCGCAACCGTTGCCAAAAGCGTCCGAATCGACGTGGCAGCCGCCGCAAGCTTAGGTGGGACGTGTGTGTCATGGTCCAGTAGCTTCTGCGACAGTCGCCACTCGAGCGAACCGTTCGGAGCACTTGCAGTGAGCGTGAACCAGTTGGCAATGTCCAGATCGACTTGCAGGAACAGGACGACGGCCGAGCCAGCATTGCCTGGCGTGGACGTGTCCGCAAGGAGGCGTGGTAGGTTGCGATAATCCGTCTTCTCGTCCAGCGCCACGCTCTGGAAACGGCGCTTCGCGTCCTCAAAGACGCGCTCGCGGTCTCGGTCAACGGCAAAAGCCTCGTCCAGTGCCCGTACGAGAAGCGGCCGCAACAACGCGCACGCATCGTTGGCGCCCGGCTCGCTCGTGTCCATCATCTGAGCAATCTCGACGACAACCGCTGCCTCGCTGGCCATGGCCGCGAGTTTTGTCGCCAGCGTCTCGTTCAACAGATCCGGTTCGTATGGAGAAATGTGAGCCGCGAGTGTGACCGACTGGAACGCGTCGAGAAAGCGCGGCTCGAGGGCTCGTAGCGCCGTCTCCTCGGCGGCTTTCTTTAGTGCCTTGGTGCCCAGGACCTTCTCCATGAGATCCTCTTCGTCGTCTTCCTCTTCCTCGTCCTCGTCGTCTTGGCTGCCTCGCTCTGCCACCAACTGGTTCTTCAGCGCAGTGAACTCGGTGAGCAACATGGCGTCGGCAGCGATCGCCAGGTCCTTCAGAGTCGCGAGTTGCAGGTCCCATTCAAGCGGATATGGTGCAAGATCCGACGGCGTCTCGGTCGTTTCCATTGTCACAGGCTCTCGCGCAGACGTTGGTGGCGTGCGAGGAGACGCTGTCACGTCCAGGTCGTCCGATGCAACGGCGGGTGGTGTCACCACGGCCAGCGCATCGGCGTAGAGCGCGTGACACTGTGCCATCAGCGTCGGGCTGTACTGCACGTTTACAAACACCCCACGACGATGCGCCTCGTAAAAGCGCTGCGCCGGCTCACTCAGCGGTGGGAACGCGATAGCGTACCGCGGATCGACGCGGTCGATCACGTCGCGCTTGAGCATTTGCTCGGCCATGAACGTCGTCTCGTTCGCGGTCGTGCGCATACGAAGCGTGCGACGCTGGAGCACGGGCACAAAGTTGTCGACGGCCGTGCTCTGCACGCGCACGACCGCCGCCGCCTCGTTCCGCGAGAGGCCAGGCAGTGGCGGATCGACGTCGAGCAGCCAGCGCTCGAGCCACACGCCAGCACGCTGCGCACGGAAGCTAAAGACAAACGCGAGTGTTTCGCCCGGCAGCACGACGCCGTCGCGTTGTGAGATCGCGGTCCACGCGAGTCGCTCGGGTTCCGACAGCGGACTTGGGTCGTGCTGGGTCAATAATGGGGCGAGCGTAGCGTCGACAAACGGTTCGCGACGCCACGCAAACTGGAGCGCGGTCGTGCCGTTGTTTTCGACCACCAGCGTGCGCTGCTGCAGCACGCCAACGTCGACAAAGAACGTGAGCTCGAGGTGCTCTTGTTGCAGCAGCGGATGTGCCTGCAGGTCGTGCTCGTGGTCAGGACTTTGGTCGTAGTCAACTGCGTCTCGTGCGAACACGCGGAGACTCGGTCCTTTGCGTGGGCGTGCGCTGTGGCGCGAGCGCGTGGTCGAGCGATGCGAGTTCATCGCGTCGCCGTGGTTCTCGTCGTTCTCTTCCTCGAGCGTCAATAGCAGCGACCGTGTCGATGCCGTGCCGTGGTGGCTCGACGGACGTCGCAGGTCGTTGTCGTGCTCCGTGTGCCCGTGTCGTCCCATCGAAGCCCACTCAAAAAGATCCACCGTATCTACTTTGAGCTGTCCGCTCTGGCTCGGCTCGACCTCGTGCGGGTACAACGCCTCGAGCTGCTTCTTCAGACGTCGCTTCTTCCGCTCGAGCGCCTCGAGCGATCGCTTCTCAATCGTCGACAGTGCTTTGCCGTGGCGCCGCGCCGTTGCTGCCTCCCCTACGTCGTCGTCGCCGTCGCCTTCGGGTCGAGCGGCTACGCCCACATAGTCCAGCGGACGGCGCACGCGTGGCTGCAGCTTACTGCTCTCGCGGATCGGACAGAAGAGCCCACTGAAAATGTTGCCCACGGGCACGTACCGCGTGCCTTCGTTCCGGAGGCTCACGAGCCAAAAATCCCCGGCGACTTTTTCCGACAACGGCGTTGCGCGCTGAAGGGCGTCGTAGAGCTCCATCTGCTCACGGTACTCGGCCGCACGGCTCATGACGAGCTGGGTCTCGGGCTTCCCGAGTTTCTTGGCCGTGCGCTGCTTAAACGCTTCCCACTGGGCATTCACAGTCTTCCACTTGGTAATCACGTTCTGCTGCCGCTCGTACGCGAGCCGCTCGTGGATTGGTAGGGATTTGAGCCACTTGCGGTGCTGCACGACGGCCTCGCGGCGCTGCTTTGCGTCGGCCGCGGTCTGCTCGAGCATCCCCACGGCCGCGACCGACGTCGGTCCACCGCCTCCGCCGCCGCCTCGTCCTCCACCGTCGCTCGGGCTTAGTAACTGCGTTATTGTCCGTCGCTTGGGCGAGTTCTTCAAGAAGTTGGGCGACGTGGTACCGTCGAGTCCCGTGTGGGTCGGATCGCCGTGCGCCGCCTTTTTTTCGCTGAGGAAGCGCTCGTACAACTCGAGGTCGGCTTCGCTCCCGAGCGCGGCGTACGCATTCAGCTTGGGCTTGGCATCGCGCGAGCCGTGGGTGCTGCCCGGGAGCCGACTCTGCGACGACGACGGCGTCGCGGTGCTGCTGCTGTTGCTGGTGCTGTTCCTGTTGCTGGACGACGACGCGATGGATGGCTCGGGAAGAGTCCGCGCGACAATGATCGTGCGCGTTCGCTTGCCGCTCGCGGTGGACGCCGCAGTCGACGGCTTCTGCGAGCCGATGGACTGCGCCGACGGCGACGGCTGCATGGTTCGTAGATCCTTGCTCTCTGTCTCTATCGTACCAAACGACGGCGTGTGGAGAGGCACCCGACTGCTCCGCGTCGCTTCAAGATCCGAGCGCCCCTAACAGTCGCGCAACGAGTGTCTTTTCTGGTACGAGATCGTGTGGGTCACACACATCGCTGTACGCTTCTCCTCAATGCCAGGGTGGCCCGTACACGGCGCATGTGTGCCGCTGTGGGACGCCGTGTACGCGCAGGACGCTGTCCTCGTACAGAAACTGCTCGTGAGCGTAGCGGGTCCGAGCCAAGTGAACGTGGCGCACGGCGTGCGTGAACTACAGTACTAGCGTCGTCGACTCGTCGTGGATTAACGGTTCTCAACACCGCTTGTATTAATACTGTAGTTACAGATGCAGACAAGCGTGCACCTCGCCGTGCGCAAGGGCAACGCCAAAATCCTCAAGGCACTGCTGTTCACGAACGCCGACGCCAACGCACGGACGGTCTAGTGCTGCTGAATGGAGAGCCATGATGACCCCGAGACGGTACTGACGCGGGGATTAACTGACTAGATCGACGGGACGACGCCATTGCATCTCGCTGTGCAGACAAAGCGCAAGGACATGATCCAAGACCTCCTACTCGTCGGCGCGAACCCACTGCTGCGGAACGTAAAGTAGTATTCGTGTTTAGGACTGTACGGCTCCCAGACACTGCAGCTCACTCGCTCTGGTCTTCACGTTCACTTTCACTTCGTGCAGTGCACAGACAAGACCGCGATCGCCATGGCACGCGACCTCGGCTTGAGCGACGTCGTGTCACTGCTCGAGCAAGCGGCCACGAGTCTCAAGGTCCAGCGCGAGCTCAAGAAACAGCACGACGGGCTCGGGACGAAACAGCGGTCGTAAGCCGTCCGTTCGGTTGTTCGCGTCTCACTCTCTCTCTCGCTTGCTTGACACGTCACCGACACGAAACCTATTAGAAGAGCGGGTCGTCTTTCATGGGCGAGCTGCCGCCCTTGAGCGACTCGGGCGGTTCACAGAGGCGGCGGATCGCGTCATGGTCAAAGCTCTCGCGCACGACGCCGTCGTGGTCGATCACAGGGAACACACCAGTCTGTGGGTTCGTCTGCTCGGGCCCAACGAGCGGCGGGTTCATCACACTACACGAATTGAGAGAGAATGAGAGAGAGAAAGAGCCGTCAGCTCCCGTTCCCTCCCGTGATTTCTTATTCTTGTGCGTACCTGACGACGTGGAGCTCGTCCGACTCGACCGTGAGCCCCACGGCCTCGGCTGCGCTCAGCGCAAAACACACGCCTTCTTCCAACGTGTGCTCGGTCGAATCGTGTGCGTCGAGCAGCTGCAGACGCCCGTGGCCTTTGGTCACGAGCACAGCGTACACGTGGTTGCGGAACTCGAGCCGCACGGGCGTACTGCTCTTGCGGAAGATCTCGTGCTGCAGCGAAAAGCCGAGTCCGTCGCTGCGCACCAACAGGCGTCTATGGTACACACACAAACACACAGCAGCGTGAACTCTGTGAGCTGGACAATCAAGCCTCTCGCACCCACAGCTCCACCAAAACTAGCACCGGACCTGCTTTCGCCGTGCGGCGTGTCGACGACTTTGCCGTCGGCCACCGCGTCGTCGAGCGAGCGAAAGAGAAAGGTGCGCGTGGCCGACGCATGGAGACCGCGTGCAGCACCATAACGAGTCGTCATGACAGCGGCGGCAAGTCGCTGCGCCCTCGCCGAGAGCATAGTCGTTCGCATCATCCTGGATATGTTCTTCGTGGAGAACTGGTGATCAATGCGCATGTCGTGTTTGGGCAATCTTCAAGTTGTGCAATCTCAGTTATCCATAGACAAATAAGGTTATAGCCACTGTTATAGCATATCATAGAATAAAGCTAGATATTTATCTGGGGAGGAAAGCTAATCCAGTACATTATGGAGATGATGGCTCTACCAGTGCCAGACGTCGCCGTCACCTCCCGCCTGATCGCGTCGACTCGCCACGAACGCCGCCTGACAGCCTCCAACACCCCGCTGTACACGGCTTTTGCCACGACACTCGCCACTGATACACGGCACTGCGTCTTCCCCCGTGTCTTCTCTCTCGAACGCACCGCTTCGCACGATCCACCGCCACCGGCACCATGGGCAACGACGCCTCGACCGAGATTGAGATCTTTGCCGAAGGCGAACTCGAAGCCGAGTTCTCGCGCCACGGCGGCGCCAATGACATGAGCGTCAAGAAGATCGTTGAGAAGAGCTACAACGACGTGATCCGCTCGGTCATTCGCCCGCCGCGTGCACGGTACGCGGCCACGGCACTTGGCGACACCGAGTTTCCACTACCGCGTCAAGTGAAGAGCGGAGGAGGACAAGGACGAGGGGCCGAGGCGAAAGGCCACGACGCAAAGGCCGACGAGAAAGACGACGGTGACGACGGCCGCGTGGTCAAGCGCACAGACCTCGAGCTCCTGAACGAACGCGAGCTATCGCTGCGGTGCTCGCACTGGCAGATTTTTGCGAGTGCCGACCACGACACGCCACTGGACGCGCCGTGTCTCGTGTACTTGCACTCGAACATTGGCTCGCGGGTCGACGCGCTGCGCGTGCGCGACGCCGCGCTCGCCCGTGGCTTCTCGGTCTTTGCGTTCGACTGCAGTGGCTCGGGGCTCTCGGACGGCATCTACGTGACCAGCGGCTGGAACGAGAGCAAAGATCTCCACTTTGTACTGCAGCACTTGGAGCAAGACGACGCCGTCGCGTCCATTTGCTTTTACGCCCATAGCATGGGCACGTTCCCAGCGATCGTGAACGTTGTGAGCCGCTCGTTGGTCGCGACGAAGAAGGCCCGTGCAAAGCTCGACACGCTGCCGGCATTCTTCCGCGACGGCACGGTCGACGTACTCATGGGCAAGCCCATCAAGGGCATGGTGCTCGACGGCGCATACTCCAAGATGGCCAAGGTCACCGAGGAGCTCATGACAGCAGTCCAAGACGAAGGCTTTGCGATCCCTACGAGTCTACTGAAGCTCGCGTGCGCCATCATCCAAAAGAGCGTCAAGAAACGCGCCGACGTAGACCTCGATTTGCTGCGACCGATCGATTTCGTCGGTGCGTGTTACATTCCGGCCATGTTCGTCGCCGGCCGCAACGACCGGTACGTGCAACCGCACCATAGCGACAAGCTCTCGGCCAAGTACGGCGGCCCAGCCGTGGTCATGAAAGTCGACGGCGACCACTACTCGCCCCGCGCAGACGACGAGTACGCCAGCGCGCTCGACTTTCTCTACGGCGCCGTGCGATCTGCCGGTGTGCGATGAAAAACGCAAGACAAAAGTAGAAAAACAGTAGACCGCTTCACTCTGATGATATACTTTTTGAGGAATCACGCACCACCTAACCCACTCGTAGCTTGTCCACGCCTTCATAGTCCACGTCCACAAAGATCTCTTCTCCGGATGCAGCAGCCGATGACGTCGTGGAGCTACCACCGCGGAGTTCACTAAAGTGGATATGCTTGGATGGCGACACATCGCCCAAGTGGTATGCGTACTCTTCGACAAAGTCATACTCATGTAGCTCGCGCTCGGCTTCGACATGGCGCAGGTGGAACGTTTCCTCGTCCTCTTCGTCATCAACGTCATCTGACGACGCCGAATGGGAAGACGACTCGATGCCTCGTTCACGGGCTGATTGTCTCAGCGCGCGCCGCTCGTCTGCTGCCTTCACCTCCGCGGCAACTTCGTTACGGTACAAGTGACGAAGCTCGTGGAGCGAGTCGAAGGCGATCAATCCCACGAACGACTTGTCCATGGCGAGCCGGATGAGCGTGTCGCACACACACTCGTCGCGGTTAAGCAGGCCCGAGCGGTACGGCGCCGTCATCTCGAGCAGGGTCTCGTGGGAGAACTTGAACATGTCGTACACATCAAAGGAGTCGTCGCACGCCAAGATGCGTGGCTGTGAGAGCTTGAGCACGGTGAGCCCCACGCGTAGCAGTACGTGACTGCCCTCGCAGAAGAACAAGTCCCACACACGCATCACAGCTTCGAGCGGCAGCGTGTTGAGGAACGCGCACAGGAACCACTTGAGCGTGAACGGCTCGAGGTCAACTCCAAGCGCCTGCATATGGTCGTACACTTGCGGCAGCTTCAGCTGCACAAGCTCGGAAAACACACGCTGCTCGGCGCGGCTGCCGACCATCGTCTTCGAGTGGAACTGTGGAATGAGATCTTCGACCATCGCGACGAGCACCCAAAAAGCCTCTTCTTCTTGCAAGTACTGGAGCAATACGGCCGCAAGAAAGTTCATGCTCTGGCAGTAGCCAATGCACGGGTTGCGCAGGCTGTACGCTTGCAGCACGCGTCGTAGCTCGCGCGTCGTGGTCGCGTGCACTTCTTCTTCGTCGCGCGAGAGCGGCGACCCGTCCGTGTTTGGAAACGTGCGCGGCAAATCCTTTTCGATCTCGAGCGCTGCGTGTTTGCTGAGCATGGGGATCTTGCGCAGGAGCGCACCATAGGTCTCGGCAGGACTTGCCGCCGCGCGCTTCTGCGCAGCCCCACTGCAGAGCCACCACACGTGGCCGCGTAGATGTGGCGGCACGCCGGCACGAAGCAGCGCGTCAAACTTGCTGGTCTGCAGGAGCATCTCGGCCGCGCTCGCAAAGCTCGTGAGTGCGTTCTTCACCGCGCGCGACGGCGACGTCTTCTCTTGCAGCTGGTCTGTGTCTTTTTGCTCACTGTCATCGTGGTCGTGGATCGTTAACATCTCTACAAGCACCGCCGACTCGGCCATTGACGTTGCCTCGCTCGTGTGTTTGCTCTTGGTCCGTTTCCGACGCGGGAGTTTCTTCTGGTGGTCGCGCCACTTCTGGCACACGCTGCGCGCGTGCTTCTCCCAGTCAATCCCTTCAAACTTGTCGACCCATTTCTTGCGCCGTGCGAGCTCAGCGTGCCGCAGTAGTGCGCCATTGATCTCCGTACCCGCCGCCGCCTCCCGTGCCAGCAATAGTCGGCACTGGAGCGGTTCGTGCGCGCATGCGCAGACGCTGTCGCCCGTGACCGCCGCGGCACGACACGTTGGCTGGATGGTGAACCGCTGACGCGACCGGAAGCACGCGAGTCGGCGCCCGTGCTGCCCCGACACGGTACGCAGTCGCGTGACCGTCTCGACATGTTGGTGTTGGTGTTGGTTTTGTTGGTGTTGGCGCTCGTGACGATGGGTCGCGTCTTGCTCGCCCCGCAGCAGCACGCGCATGGTCGTGGCCGATGCCATTGCGCGCTCCGTTGTTCTCGTACTGGTCCCGTAGGCGGCGGTGGTGGCGTCCGTGGACCTTGTGGTGCGCTGCGGCTCGTTGGCTTCTCCATGCACCAAGCCCGCAGTGGTTTCTTCACGGTGAAGAAAGGAGAGTTCAGTGACCGTGCAGCACGAAACACCTCCGAAATGAGGTTTTACTTGCATAGTGTATAGTCGTCGTATCCGGACGATATACAGGTATACACACTCAATTTGAAGCACCAATGGCTTCAATCAATTGTCTGCTAAAGATGGCGCAGGTGATCGACGTCCCGTGGCAATGGTTTGCGGCGCGGGCGTGCTATGTTCGGCCACCGTCACGCGCTGAGTTAGCTGGCTGTATCACGTTCCAGGCGGCTGAAAGTGGAGAAGCAATCTGCCTCGACGGCCGCCGTAGCAGGGACAACGCTTTTGTTGCCACTTGCCAGTCGGTTGAGACCCTCCGTCGTCTCGCCGTACCGACGAATATCCCCACTGCACGCTATCGACGCCATGGCGTCGTCGTCGGCCGCTGCTATGGAGATCACAGAGTCGTGGAATGCCGAGACCGTGTTGCTCTCGTACATCATCGCGGTCACTGGAAGCTTCTGCAGTGCGACATTCTGCCGGTAGACGTACGGTAGTCCATCGCCTCTAACGCTCACGTATGTGTGTGTGTGACTTGATGTTGGTAGCTATCCAGATCATGGAGCAGTGGCGCATGCAAGAGAGCGTGACCCAGAAGCGCAAGCTGCTGCTGTTTGCGTCCATCGCATTAGGTGGCTGTGGCATCTGGGCCATGCATTTCACGGGCAT
>JAADXQ010000614.1:0-10843 GCA_023337915.1 Pythium angustatum | reverse complement strand
CTTCGCAGGTGGCTGTTCGTGACACGAACCTCAACGAAGCTTCTGGTGGCATAGACGGGACAGGTGATGACGATCCACCCAGCTTCAACAATGTCGCGTGTGACAACGACGGGACGACAGAAGAAGATGGGCGACAGGATCACGGCTCGAGTGATGACGAGTACGTAGCCGGGTCGCATCGGCCACTTGAAGCTGGGGCGTGCAGAGACGAGACGGGTGACACAGTCGAACCAGGAGTCGAGGCCGATGTGGTCAGCACGGAACAGCCAATCAGCGTCTACATCGGCATGGGACGCGACGCGACACCCACGACGAGTGCGACGGACGAACCCGGGGAAGCTTGGATTGACCGACTCCGCGCCGACCGCATCCGCACCGCCCAAGACGAAGAAACATCGGTCGCTAACCTCAAGCGCTACCTCCGCGGCGACGTCGGCGCGCTGTCGACGACACAAGTATCGGCATGCGCGATGCTATCATCAGAGTACGAGCTGGTAGATGGCCTCGTCTACGACGTCGGTCGACGGAAGGCGAAGGACCGCGAGAACGTCGAGCTGAAGTTGTGTCTGGTCGTGCCGACGACTCTCCACGGCGAGATCCTGCACCACTATCACGTAGCCGACGGACATCAGGGAGTCGCGCGAGTATGCGAGAAGGTTTGTCGGCTACTGTTCTGGAGGAACACGTACGCTGACGTACGCGATTATGTCGACGCATGCCCAGATTGTCAGTCCGGCAAGGGTCTGCCGCGGATCGGCGTCCAGTCTCCCGGAAACATCGTCGCGACTCGGCCGTTCGAGGTGATCGGCACGGATCACGTGCCGTCGCTGCCCAGATCAACTCGCGGCAACACCGAGCTGCTGGTACCAGCCGATCAGCGCTTCGACTTCGACGAAGCCATGCTTCCAGAAGACTCACTTGAGCCGGACCACGATGCAGGCGAGTACGAGATCGCTGCCATCATCGGCCACAAGGACTACCGATCGGCACGGCTCGGCCGACAGGTGCGCGAGTATCAGGTGTTTTGGGTCGGCTACGACGAGCCGAGCTGGGTGCTCGTGGAGGACATGAACGCGCCGAGTTTGCTAGAAGAGTACGAGCAGAAGCTGCAAGCGCAAGGTTGGCTGGCCGCCTTGGCAGCCGACACTTCGGAATTTGCCGGCGAGCACGCAAGCGACTCTTCGGCACGACCTTCGACCTTCTCACCGCGGCACCTTCGAAGTGTGCCCTTTCAGCGGTGAATCGGCAAGCGGGGGAAAACAACTTGGCCTCAGTATGGCGACGGGCGAGAAACCGCCGGTGGAAGGCGTCGGGCCTCCGGGAAATGGGGCGAATATGCGCGGGCAAGGAAGGAACTCTGGCGGGAGCGGAGATCAGAAGGCAGCGTTATCGGTCACTGGATCGAGCAAGGACGGCAAGACGCAGGCGGAGAATGCGGGCGGAGGACGCAAGCCGGGTCAGGGAGCAGACCGACAGGCGTGGAAAGGGAGTGCAGTGACGAGAGCGCTCTTTGAGACGGCAGAAGAGAAGCGTCAGGCGAAGCCCATGTCCCGCGACGAGGAACAGTATGCCGCGGAGTACGAGTGTGCGCGAGCACAGAGCAACGTGATGGCGCCAGGGAAGCAGCGTCAACCTACTCCACTGGAGCGTCGCACGCTTTGGCTCTGGCGTAATGGAACCTTACACCTTGAGCACCCACCGCGTTTCGTGAAGGCAATTCACACCGTGAGACAGAGAGCACGGGACTGGGATATCCAGCAGAAGCACAAGTTTTTCCGCCTTTTTCTCACGCCGCATCCAAGCTTCAGGATGAGGGCGACGGGGACCAAGTATCATTTCTTCATGACGATGCTCGGCATGAATGACGAAAACAAGGTCACCGACGTCACGGCGCTCGATTTCCTAAGCACGGTCTACACGATCAAGTGCTCTGCGGAATCGCAGCTCATCGAATTTCTCTTTGTCCGGCCGGAGGAGCGAGATCGATGGGCCGGAAAGACAATCAAGCTACCTGGAGGAGAGGTCAAGCTCCAGGCAACTGATGCATTCATCGAAGAAAATACAGCGGTCGGTTTTGATGAAGCAGCGCAATCCCTCCTTTTCCAACTCCGGCTCCTGGGCGGAGCGGGGCAGGACGCGAGCGACATATTGGCCATTGTGGAGCATCTTTGTCCAGGCATTGCAATCATGGACTTCAAGCCGGAAGCAGCCACCGGCAGTCGTCTCCTAGACGATCACGCTTGGTTGGTTACGCTGGCCACGCATGAAGGTCCAGCTTCTCTGGCCAAAGTACGTGAATTGCACGTCACGATGGGAGCCCGCATCCTCAAGCTCGGACTCCACCAGCTCCGATTGGCGGTATACCCTCCGTGCGCTTGTTGCTTGGACGATTGGCACCCAAAACAGCGGTGCCCTTTACGAGCACAAACGGACGAGGCCATGGCCAAGCGGGAGGAGAAGCGTGCGCCACGTATTCTCGCAATCACGATCGACGAGCCGGTAGGGCTCCCGATCGGGGCGAAGCCGCTTACTGAGTTGGATTATTTCAAACAACTCGACAGCGAGTTTGCCCGCCTCGAGCCGGAAGCCGTCTCCGCCCAAACAGCTGAGGCCACGGCGGCGCAGGTGGCAGTCGCGGCTACTCTGGAAGCCTCGAAGGCAGAGGCGAAGCGAGACGCGACGGAGAAGGAAGCGAAATCGGTGCTGAGCAACAAGCCAGAGGAATCGCACACAGAGAAGCCAAGCGACGAGGCAGCGGCTAGTAAAGACAAATCTGCACTTCAACTCGGCCTCGGCAAGAAGTCGGGCAAGGCGAAACACAAAGCGAGTAGCGAGGGGAGCAAGACCGTGAACGCGAAGGCGGCATCGGCGGGGAGCGGTGGAGGTAGAGCGCCAGCTTCATCGGCACCGAGCGGAGCAGGGGGAACAACGGCGGCACCGGCGACAGCGGCGGCAGCGGCAACGGCTGCACCGGCACCGAGCGCGCCACTGGCAACAAGCGGAGTGGGCGCAGCGACAGCATCGCCAGCCTCACACGGGGTCGGAGCGACGACGGAGATTCCAGCAGCGGGCGAAGCGGGGACGGCGAACGCGGCTACGTCACTGAGCACCGGCGACGAGGCATCGACAACGACCGACAGCGCAGGACCGACGACGAGCGCGGAGGACACCGAGCCAACAGGAGCGATGGCGAGCGGGACAACAGCAGGGGCGGCGGCTCCAATCCTCGGAACGGGTCCGACGACGGGCACGGGAGCACCAAACACGGTGAGCGCGACAGGAACTGGGGCGGCACCGGCGGGAGCGGCAGCAGGAGGGGCGGCGTCAACAGGCACGACAGCGGCCGAGGATGCGGACGAGGCGAAGAACGAGGATCAGCAGGAGGACGGGACCAAAGACGAGAATGTGGGCACCAGGGCCGGAGTACCGGAGCCAGCGGACCACAGCACCGAGCCAGCAGGAAACGCCGTCGCAACGGCGAACGACGCGGATGGAAGCTCGGCGATGGAGGTGGAGGACGCAGGAGGCGAGGCGGAAGCAGACGGGACGGAGGCAGGAGCGGAACGTCACACGCCGAACTTGGGCGACCGACGACTCAGCGAAACCCAACCCGGTAAACGCGCGGGCCAGAACCGAGCGAAGAAGAAGGCCAAGAAGATTGCGGCGGCAGCCAAGGCAGCGGCAGAAGCAGTGATCCCCACTGTCGTACGACGTGCACTTGAGACACGGAAGCAGAGCATCCCCGGGACGGAACAGCCGGTGGGTTCCAAACGGGTTCGGGCCGACACTTCAGTTACAGACCCACGAGAACCCGGGCACATTGAAACCCACCCACCTACCAGGCAGGCTCGAGTAGGGACTGTTCACGCGTGCATCACGACGACTGAAGCGGTGAGCGGCTACTACGAGGCGGCCAAGTCACGCGCGGGCAAGACGAAGCAGCTCTCACTGTCGCGCTTCTGCAAGCCGATCAGTTTGATAGACGAGAACGGCGACCCTATCCTCATCGAAGAGCAAGCCGACGACGAGGACGACGACGTTATCCTACTGCCGCGGAGCGTGGAGGAGATCACGAGTCAGGCTCTGCGAGACGCCGAAGCCGTGGGCATTTCGCCAGAAGACGCAGCCACCAACCGTATGCGGCTGACCGCTCTCAAGGAACGTCTCAATTTGCGCGAAATCAGCACCCCGGCAACAGGGTCGTGCTTCGGCTACGCGGTGCATGGATCGCGATCGGCGGCACACGTCCAAGATGTTCTCGAGGTCAAGAACCGCGCAGCCACCGCCGAATCGAAGAGTTACCGAGAGCAAATCGCACTGCATGGGCACGACAACATTGATGAGTTCATCGACAACGGCACTTGTATAGAGGAAGATATTTGTCGGCATCACCTGGGGAACGCGGCAGTTACGGAGGCCACACGCGCGGACATCAAGACCTTCTTCCTAGCGGATGGGGCCCAGCCGGTGGACAGATCCATCGCACGCAGGCATTGGAGCAGCTCGACGCACCTGAAACTTCTCAGCAATTACACCAAGGAACCGGTATACTGTGTGGACGTACTACACCGACACAAGGAATTCAGAGAACATGAGCTCTATGTTCAGAAATACGTCCCGAGTCTGACCGCCAACGCCGTCCGCGTGGAACTGCCGACTGTGGCCGAGACGATCCGGCAGTGGGAGGTGTACGCCAACCATAAGGTGTTGCCCATTATTCTCGCGCTCCATCACCATTTCGACTCGCACGGCGCCATCACGGGACACTACACGGCTCTCCGTCCGGCACAGCGGTTTTACAAGGCATGGTCCGAAACAAGCCGAAGCAGCGGGCAATGCTCGAACGTCTGCAGACAGTCAACGCGATTTTCGAGGGGCGCAGCGTGTCCCGTCCGCTCGAGCATCAGTTTCCGACTCCCACGCCGTCGCAGGGCTCGCCAGACACGAGCTCGATATACGTGCCCAGCGCGGATGTAAACGAGCAAGAGCCCTTGGCCGAGCAGCCGGCGGTAACTGGCGCGGAGACAACCGATGTCCCCAGTACAGGGCCCGAGCCAACGCCAGGCGAGCAACGCAGTGACGAATCACCGACCTGGCCAACACCGGCTAGCGAGAGCGGCGAGCAACCGCAACCACTGCAAGCCGGGCTCAGCTTGGAGCTCAGTCTGGCACTAGACTCCAGTGCGTCCAGCGTTTTTAGCGCAGACATGGTACGAAGGTACAGTGATCTGTCGTCGTGGAGTACGAGTTCACCGGGGACGCCCATCTCGACGGAGACTCTCGGAGAGCTGCTACAGCATCTTCGCTCGCCTACGGATCCCGGTGAAACCACACCAATGGCCAGGTTACTTCAGCAAACGGAGAGAGCGAACCGGCTGGCGTACCACCACTGGAACAAGGCGCAGCAGAAGGAAGGTACGGTGATCGCCGGGCTCATCCGAGACTGCGTCACATTGGAAGAAGCCTGCACGCTCTTGCGCGAATCACCCATTATGCTCGTCCACCTGCTGAGGGCTTTGCCCAACACGCACGTCCTACTCGCTACGACAGCAGACAAAGAGATCCGACGGCTCGGACAAGCTCTGGTAGGCATCGGGCGCATGCAGATGCTCCACCGAATGATTCAAGGCGACCGAATGAAATCCGACGCGGGGAAGCGGTTTTGTCAGGAATGGATGTTGGCGATTGCTGGAGGAGGACACGGAGCAGCCCAGCTGGCCGAAGATGGTGACAGGTGGGAGCGCCTAGGCAGTTTGTGCCGCTACAAACTCCAGGGTCAACGGCCAGCCAACATGGAGGCAGGCGATTGGCACCGCCTGGTCGCCTTTGCCGTCGTACTGCCTGAACACCTACCAGCTGAGTACCGCGACGCCGCCGTGCCGCAAGTATGTGACGCCCTCATGACATATCTGACAGCGCCAGGACGAGCGAGAGACGTAGCGACGGTGGCGGCGGGACTGCGCGACCAGCAGTGGAGTGCCATTGAGGCACTCTTCCCGGCCGACTATCCGCAGTACATCCCTCCAGCTCGCGGGCTGTCCGGCTCGATACGGCAGTCCACGGGGCCGCAGACGAACATTCCACCGGAGTCTTCGTCTGGACGGCCCAACCGCAGTTAAGGGCACCCCACGGGTGCCCGCTCTGGCCTCCGCCTCCGCAGGGGTCAGGGACACCGTGCCCAAGCAGCAGCTTATCACTGCTTGCTTCGACACGGTAACAGCGGAGGGACACGCAACAGCGACCGGCACACAGTTCGACGCCTACTCGCAAGGACGTATAGTGAGTCAGCCGCTGACGCCGCCGACGATGCACTCGAATCCTAGCTCCAGCGACAACCCGAATGCAGCCTCGCGGCAAACCAAGGGGACCAAGGGCCGGCACAAAGAAGAGGTAGACCGGACAACTCGCTGCCTCACGTTGCTCACACAGAACGTACGAGGCCTCGCCAAGAATGACACAAATATTCAGACGTGGTTCGGCGGGTTCCGGAAACTGTATGCCAAGCGACTGGTCGACGTCGTGTTTCTCCAAGAAACACGAGCAAATCATGGCTGGGCGGACAAGCTGCGAGACCGCCACGCACGTTCATGGGGACACGAGCCGACACGCAGTACGGACCGCATCTCTTTCTGGCAACAACCCGAGCGCGCAGCAGGCGGAGTGGCGATCCTGCTGCACCCACGGTCAGCTTTTGTGAACGCGCGGCCTTGCTGGGAGGAGCACTGGAGCCCAGATTTTATGGCAGTGACGGGCGAATTCGAAGGAGATCCTGTCACGCTCGTCAACGTCTACGGCAGCAGCTCATCCAAGGAGGCACGGGAGGCACTTTTTGAGCGACTTAAAGCTCTTGATCGGCCCAACGGCATGATCGTGCTCGGAGGGGATTTCAACTGCGTCATCGACCGTGAAATGGACCGCAGCCGGACCTCGAAAGGGCCGACAGAGTCGCCCCGGCTTCAGGAGCTCCTCGAACACTGGCGGCTCACGGACGCGACGGCGGAGCACCAACTTGCCATCTTCTCAGAAGCCGACAAGCGCCGTTTTCACGCGGAGCACCACACGTATCGGTACCCACATGGCGATTCGGGCATTGCGTCGAGCAGACTTGACCGCTGGTATATCCCGACGACTTGTCTGAAACGCCTCGCGCGCCTACAGGTCACGCAGCCCCTGCACAAGAGCGATCATGACGCAGTTTGGCTACGACTCACCGAGCCCTCCCCACCACAGCGAGCGCCAACGTCGGGAGGCCGGCGGGCCCTGAGGTACCCAATGACGGAGGACGCCAAGACAGTCGTCGCCGACGTAGCGACCCGCCACCTCCAGGAGCTCGCCGCGACGGCGGACCAGCTCACGGCGCTGGCCAGTGCCACGGTTTGGGACGACACGAAGACCAGTATCAAGTCCACGTCGCTCGCTGAGCTGCGCCTTCAACGCAAACGGATCAAGCAGGCATACCGACAGCGACGGCACCGTCTCAGGGCTCACTTGCGTACTCTTCAGACGAACAATGGGCCAATTCCCCCCACGGTTTCGGGTATCACGGCGGCACTGGCGGCAATGACACTGGACCGGCAAGCGGAATGGCGGCGAACACGCGAAGAGCTGATCGGGATGTCGGAGGCAGAAGTGCTCCGGCAACGACAACGCACCTTCGCAGTGCATGCAGGCACGGGAGCGGATGCAGTTCGAGCCTTTTACAACCGTATCGCGACGAAGTTTCAACGGCGACCCCAGACCCGCACGCGTATGGACGGGAACAGGATGGCAAAGGATTGGACAGCATACACACAGAGGGGCCCGTTGGACGAGGCCGCACAGGACGCATTCTTTGCTCAACTCCCCCCACCTCAGAGTTTGTTATTAACCGCACCTTTCCTCATTCCCTTTTCAGAAGCGGACGTGGCGGCGGCCATCGCAGCGTGTCCAAGAGGCAAGGCCAGCGGACCTGACGGGTTGCCCAACGACTGGTACCGAGATCACGCGGACCTCCTCACCCCTCTCCTGACACGGCTCTTCAACAAGTGGCACGCGGCGGGCGTCCTACCCCAGAGCTTCAGCAACGCCACGATCTTTTGTATCCCGAAGAAGCCGGCACCGAAAAACGGGCTCGATTTCCGGCCGATCGCGCTGCTTAACACGGATTACAAGATCTACTCGCGGCTGCTCCTCAGCAGGGTCAAGGATCAACTCGAGCGCGTCGTCTCGCCATCCCAGTTCGGGTTCGTGCCGAACCGTCAAGTCCACGACGCGCTGGATGTCTGGGCGGCGATTGCGAACCAAGTTGCAACCGGCGCGGCCCCACAGTCAACGACGGCGATCCTTTTGGATTTCGCCAAAGCCTACGACACGCTGGATCGACGGTTTCTGACGCTTGCCCTCAGGCGGCTCGGCGCCCCCGACCTCCTGGTTCAGGCGGTCGAGGGCATGCATCTCGGTACCACGGCGGCGTACCTGGCAGAAGACACGATCTCGGACAAGTACGCCATTCTGAACGGGATCCGCCAGGGATGCCCCTTGGCTCCGGTTCTCTTTGTACTCGCGGTGGACACGCTGTACGCACAGCTGGAGACGACACCCGGCATCAACGGCGTCCGCCTCCCGTCCGGCACGGTCGTGACGACGGCAGGTTTTGCCGATGACACGATCGTCTACCTGTCCAGTCCCGACGGTGCCATCCCACTACGGCAAGCGCTGGAAAAATTTGCGACGGTCTCAGGACTCGCCGTCAACGTGGAGAAATGTGTTGCAATCGCTATGGCCAAGACCGGATGGGACGCCAATGTGGGGGACATCGGTTTTCCACGGTTGCCGGCGGACCAAATGGCGCGAGCTCTCGGCATACAAGTCTCCAGCGCCTTAAATGTCGAACTGGTCTGGGAACTCACGGTCAAGCAACTGCAGTCACGACTGGTGCTGGCGCAGGCACGGACAACGGACGTACTACAGCGAGCACAGGTAGCGCAGGCCATCATCGTCCCCAAACTGATGTACATCGGGCGGCACACGTGGCCCACGGCCGGCCGCATCAGGACGCTCCAGAAACTGACAAACAACTACGTGTGGCACGGAAGGTTTGTGGAAGACTGCAGCGGACGCGCGTGGATGAACCATGACTCGGCAACTCTCCGGCGACGAGACGGGGGTATTGCTCTCCCGGACCTCGCCAGTGAATTCCTACAACTCAGCGTCAGCACGCACCTCCGTTGGAGCGAGAGAGCGACTGGACTCCGCAGCGAGATCGGTGCTCTACTGGGAGGCCTCGGGCGCACAGAGACAGGTCGGCCGCGGCCGCAGCGGCACTCGGCTCCAGCGCCCAGTCTGCGCGTCACGGGAGCGGCTACGGGATCCGCCATTGTGGCAGGGATGTGCAGCCAACCACGACAGGACCAGGAGCGCGTCTTATGCGGTGAACTACTCGAGCGCGTCGGGCGCGGCACGATGGACACGAGGTGGTGGGGAGGGGCATGGTATTTTGCCGATCACCACAACGTGCAGACTCAACTCCTCACGTTGCGCAACCTCCAGACTGCGGCGCACGGTAGCTTCAACTTCCACGGCTTGATGACAGCGAGGATCTGCGGGGACGGGGTCTTTTTGGCGGCGCACGGGCGAGAGACGCGCGCCTCCGACTTCCCCGGCTTGGTGCGACCGATGGACCGACTCGGCGATGTACTCGAGATCCAATGGGCAGGGCAGGGTCGGGCGAGATTCCGATGTAAGACCATGGACTTCCCGCTGCCACCGCAGGCTGCCCGCAGCTTCCGACGGCTCTGCGATATTGTGGTCTTCAATTATCCCGCGGTTTTGGCACCACATGATCCGGAGGATGTCGTCCGAGTCCAGCCCGCTACGATCGACTCCTGGCGCTTGAGACACCGTGATGGACCTGGCTTCGACCTCATCTGGGAGCCCACCGCAGGCATCCACATCGACCTTGGCGAAGTTCGGACCGTTAAAGATGTCACAGCTAGAGTTCGAAAGACACTTGACGCGCCCACAGCGCGGGCGCTGGATCACGAGTGGCTTGGTCCACTGCGCGCGATTTGGCACCCGCGGGCGCCAGTGATGACCAAGGGCACCACCAAGCGGCACGTCAGGGCGGCAAAATCATTGCGCGGCCGGCGCGAAAACGAAGCCCGCAGCCGCCGCCTCACGGAAGCGGACCCGCTCATCGGGCAAGCTCAGGCACAGCGTACGTGGACAGACATTGACAAGTTCCTGGCCACGACGTCGCGGCAGCGCTTGAAGCTACGACAGATCAAGGGTAACCGGATCCCCGGCTGGGACCGGCTGCATCAACAGCACGGGTGCCCGCACTGTGCAGACGCACGAGACGGCGGCGCGATCCCGCACATCTTCTGGGCCTGCCCGGCGGCGCAGGAGCTCTGGTCCGTTCTGTCTCGGGCGTGGGCGGGAGAGGAGATCTGGCACAGCGGACTCGACGGCGAGACAGAGCGTCAGCAAGCGATCTTTGACCTCCGCCTTCCCAGTTTCCCAGGGCGTCTGTGGAAGCTGCCAGACCTCGCTCGTATTTCCCCCTCCGACACGACCACCACGGCGCTCGTGCACAACGCGGCGCAAACGGTGTGGCAGCAGCAAGTCCTCGTCACCAAGGAGGTCATCTGGAAGTGGAGACACAACGTCGAAGATGGAGTACAGCAATGGACAACGGCGGCGGCAAGGACCTACCTAGTCGGAGCCCTTAAAGCCACCACCAGAGGCCTCCTGGAACGTCTACCACGAGACCATCGACTACGCGACCCGCGCCGGCAACTGCTTCGAGCAATGGCCGGCTTCTTCGAGGATCCAGACGACTCGGCACCGCAGGTCTCGCCTGCCG
>JAADXQ010000613.1:0-10864 GCA_023337915.1 Pythium angustatum | reverse complement strand
CTTCAAGAACCCGAGTTCGACGACGTCTCGTGGTGAACTGAGCTTTCTCAGTCATCGGTGCTCGGTGCGATCATTGCGTGGATCGTCGGAGGTCGTGTGCAAGTCTCCCAACGTCGTGGCAGAGTTTCTACTTGAGCTGCGCGTCGATGACCGCAAGCTGGTGATGGCATGTACATCCGAGTCAGACAAAAAGTCATGGATGGACGCCTTGAAGTTGGCCATTGATGCCTCCAAGACTGTCGGACGCACTGCATCGCTTGGGGAATCTCTCAACCTAGCCAGACAGCTACGCAACCAGCGATCCAACAGTATTTCGGCCGAAACATTCCTCGATCGCAACGCAGGTGGACGCTTGTCACAATTCAACTATGAAGCCTTCCCAACGCCTATTCTTCACGCTACAGTCGTGTCAGCCACAAATCTGACAAAGTCTGGAAGCGGTGTGAACGCTTTGTGCGAGATCACGCTGAACCATGAGACTTTCAAGACGGTTGTTGTCAAGAACCAACGATCGCCCGTGTGGAAGCAGGACAACTCGGCGTCCTTCGAAGCTCCGAGTGAGGATATGGTGATCGAAGTTCGACTTTTCGATGAGCACGTGTTCCGTTCATCGGAGTTGCTGGCATCCTTGACAATCCCGCTGAAGTCGCTGCCGAACATGGAGAAGGTGACGAAGAACTATCCGCTCGCCCTTGCCAGTCGTTCCGCCGGCGCAGTGGTTACTCTGTCCTTGGAGTACATCAACAAGGCGAAGGCTTTCCAGCAGGAGCAGGAGCGTCATCGACTCGGTGATGATCTTGAGCGCACGGCGGTCATGAATGAGCGTGACGAGATGATCAAGATTCAAACCGAAGCGCAGATGGCCGCCGATGAAGCGAGTATGAACGCTGTGAGAGCGGAGGAGGAGGCGCGTACTCTGTTGGAGCAAGCGAGAAAGAAGGCTGAAGCCGCGATGGCTGCTGCTCGTGAGGAACAGGAGCAGGGTAAGGCAGCCGTCGAAGCAGCAATGGCGGAAGCTCAACGCGCGAAAGAAGAGGCTGATCACCAGGCTGCGGAGGCTAAGCGCGCGCAGGAAGAAGCGCATAAATTGATCGAAGCAAACCGACGTATCCAGGAGCAATCCGAAGAACTCGGCCAGGGCAACTCTCAGTTCGGTGAGTATCGCGCGATGGTGCAGAGCGGTGCTCCCCATGACGCCGTGAAGCAGAAAATGCGTGACGACGGCATTGAAGAGTCGAGTATCGCAGCATTTTTCGACGGTATCAACTCATACGAACAGAAGATTCGACAATTGCAAGAAGAGGTCGAGAAGTTACGTCGGCGTCCTGCGAAGCGAGAGGAACCGAAGACGGAGGATATGTTCGCCCATTTGGATATGGATCAAGTCAAATTGCTGCGGCGCTTGCTGAAGCTCGAGAAGCAGTTGCAGCAGGCCGGTATTGCTGTTGCAGCAGACATTCCGTACGAAGAAGCGAAGCAGAAGGTTGAGGAAATCGCAAGGCGAATGGCGGAGATCGGCTCAGCCGATGTGACTCATCCGGACGCGGAAATCCAGCGATCGCTGCGTGAAGAATACTACCGTCTTGAGCAGGATATGGAGAAGTACAACACAGCATTGATGCTCACAGACGAGTATGCCGCAGAAGAGGCGAGAAAGGAGCGTGAGTGGGAAGAAGAGAATTTGGTCGCGAACTTGAAGGCGCTCAAGGCGATCCGTCGTTGCATGCCAGTCAACATCAAAAACATGTCCGAAGCTGAGCTACAGACCGCCAAGACACCCAACGGGAAGGTCATGACGCGAGACATGGCCCGGAAGTACAAGCGAACGAACGTGCTGGAGCTGTTGCGCATGGACCCCAAGGACATCATGAAGAGTCACCCGTCGTCGCTAGAGAACGTTCGTGTGACAGGTCTCACCGTCACGGAACGGCGTGCTCTTCACCTGCATCTCCGTGATATCGGTGATTCGTGGAAGGCAGGTCAGAACGAAGAGTTGACAAAGCGAAAATTCGACTGGTTCAAGTCGTTGAAGGAGACTTTCAAGACGGTTGTGAATGCCTATAACCGCCACGTCGCGCAGTACGGCCCGGCAGACAACCACCCGTATGCGACCCGCGATGATCCGGACATCGGTTGTCCGCTGCTCGGCAAGCAATGCCCAATCAAGGCCGACATGAGCCCCCCTTATAACGTCGACCTCGGCTACCCAGACGGAGACATTTACATGGAGTCGACGGTGCAGAAGGGCAGCCCAGATGATGCAGGTGCTATCGCTTTGCGCGAAGCGCAGGAGCTGGCACGTGCAAAGCTCGCGAATGCCCGATCGGAAACTTTGAAGAAGCACTACAAGAACGTCCGTCTTGCAGCCGAGGCCAACGGCGCATGCGAGTTGATCGATACTACATTGGATGTGGTCGAAAATCGACAATTGCAATGGTTCCAAGCCCGTCTAAAGCACCGATTGAACAAGACCGAGACTGCGGCCACCATCAAGGTTGAGCTCGCCGAGTTCACAGAGCTCGTCAATGACATTCGTCTTGCGACACTGAAGTTTGCCGAACGCTCTGGTATGAACTTGTCCGGAAAGCGAATCGCCGCCAACGACGCACCGGACACGCGATCAGGCATCGAGTGTACGATGTGTGTCTTATTCTGCGACAGCGTCGTCGAGTGTTTGGCTAGTATGGACGAGCGAATGGATGAAGTACAAGCGAGCGATAAGCGTCTGCGCGCTGCTATCCCGACAATCAAGGAGCTTGTTGTTGAGCTGAAGGGTAAGAGTTCTACAACGTTGGGCAAGCTGAAGGACAAGGGTCCTGGTCTCACACGCAAGATGAAGACACGAGCGGAGATCTTGAAGGAGGCTAAGGAGAAGAATGCTGCTGAAAACGGTGGCCCACCACCCGCTGCTCCCGCAGAAGAAGCCGTTAGCGATCGACCGGCACACCCGTTGATGGGCGCGCGTGGTCGTAGTGGCCGTGGTCGTGGCCGTGGCGACTTGTTCTCCGCGATTAAAGGTCGCGGTGGTGGCGGTGACGACGAAGAAGCTGGCGGTGGTGGCGGCGGTCCGGTTGATTTGATGGCAGCAATCAAGGCTCGAGGGCGTGGTGGTGGCGGTGGTCCCATGGATCTGATGTCCGCTATCAAGTCTAGAGGTCGTGGTGGAGGCGGCGGTCGCGGCGACGATGCTGGTGGCCCCGTGGATCTCATGGCGGCGATCAAGGCACGCGGTCGTGGTGGAGGTGGCGGTCGCGGCGACGAGGGAGGTGGCCCCATGGATCTCATGGCTGCGATCAAGGCTCGTGGTCGCGGTGGTCCGGCCGCTGGTGGTCGGGGTGATATGTTTGCTGCGATCAAGGCCCGTCAGAAGGATTAGGCGCACTCCCAGTCACGTCAGTTGCGCGACGAAACGTTTGATAGAGTTATGACGGTGCTCCTCGAGGAGGCGACAATTGGAGAAGAGACACATGAAGACAGGTCGGATCGAATCACAAAGTACGAGGCGCGTGCCATTCGAGTTGATCACACACAATCACGCGACTTGGATGCTCACACACGGGGCTCCGTGGCGAACACCCTCACGTCGGAAGCCACGCCAAAGGCTGCTACGTACTACAACAGATGAATGTGAAAAAATACGAAGAGAAAAAACAATACCCTTTCGAGGCATGGTGTCGGGTCAGTCTGTGTGTACTAGTATGACAAAAAGAATCCAGTGAAACTACTCAGTAGTTTCAATGGCACTACCATCGTCGCCTAGTCGTCTCGGAACACGGGCGTGGCCTTGGTCATGACGGCTTCAATAGCCTTGGTCAAGTCGTCGCTCTGCAGCACAGCGGCATTGTGGTAGCGAACCTGCTCGAGTGCGTCCCGCGTCGAGTGATCTCGCTGGTAGTGGATCGTCTGCTTGATGCCGCGGATCGTAATAGGGCTCTTCTCCGCAATCGATTTGGCGACGCCGCCCACGTGCTCGAGCAGCTCGTCCGCGTCCTTGAGGCACTTGAGCACGAGCCCCATGCGCTCGGCTTCGAGTCCGCTAAAGTTGCGGCCCGTGTACGCGAGCTCCTTGGCCTGCTGCTCGCCCACAAGCTTTGGCAGCCGCTGGAGCGTACCAACGTCAGCGATGATCGCGAGGTCGATCTCCTTGACCGAGAACACGGCCGAGGCGTCGCAGTAGCGCAGGTCGCAGGCCGTGATAAAGTCGACGCCGGCGCCAATGCACGGGCCGTGGATCGCGGCGAGGACCGGTACGCGGCAGCGCTCGGGCGCCGAGATCACGCGCTGGAACTCATCGATCACGCGCATGAGCCGCTCGCGCTTGCGGCCTTCGCACGGCTCACCGGCCATGACCGTGGTGAGCGTCGCAAACACGTTCAAGTCCATGCCGCTCGTGAACGCGCGGCCGTCGCCCGAGACCACGACGGCCTTGATGCTCGGGTCGCTCTCTACGAGCTCAAAGGCCTGGCCCAACTCGATCCACATTTGCATGTTCATGGCGTTGAGTTGCTTGGGGCGGTGGAGCTTGAGGTGCAAGACGTTGTCCTGCGGGTACGCGAGCGCGAGCGTCTCGAACGTGGGCGTGGACGCCGGCGTGAGCTTGGTGGACTCGAGCTTCATCCACGCACTGAGATGGGACGCATCGGTCGCAAACGCACGCGTTGGGAGGACATTGCGACCAAAGCGCTGAGCTGGACGCGCAAGCGAGCGGAGCATGGTGATCGGTCGAGGAAGAAGCGAAATGGATACTGAGTCTGCAGCGGACGCGCTCTACTTTGGAGCTTTTCGGGCGTGCAAAAGTCGCACGTGCAACTTGAACGTCGCAATAGAGCTATGGGATTGGATATAATTGTAGTTCTGACACTGATGATTGGTTAAAATATTGCGCAGTGTTGGCCGCGACGTTTCTTGTGACTGATGTGAACCACATAAAATGTGTGACGCGGTGCACATCGGACGATGATCACAATGGCCGATTGCTTTGACCGTCAACATTCTTTGGATCCATGGTGCTGTCTCGTGTGTATTTACAGTACCATCGTACAGGACTCTGGCAACCATCGGCGTCTATTGTTCTCCGTTGCGTCTACCGGTACAGCCGCGGCAAGCCCTAGAAAGAGCGATCGATGTCGCTTCGCGAGAGCTCCTTGAGCATCTCCGAGGTCTTTTCGTAGCAAAAGAACGTCACCGCGTTCACAGGAAAGGCCCGCACGACCGCCGTTGACATGCCGTTGAAAAAGATCTTGTAGCCGCCCATGGCGTACAGTCTCCGTGCCTGGTACGCAATGGTTTTCTCGTGCGGCTGCTCGGCGAGCGTCTGGATCGAGGACTTGATGACTACAGTACAGAATCCAATTAGCAACACAGTGATGTCCATCGCAGATACGACGGCACGTACCATCGGCGGGGTAAGCGATGATCCACGACCCGACGCCCGCGAGACCGCCGGCCGTGAGCATGGCCGTGTGGTGGCTCACCCCGTCGTTCATCATTCTCCGCTTCACGAGCTCGTAGGCGTAGAAGTAAAAGCCAAACGCTGGGACCTCACGACACAGCGTGATCGGGTACCCCAAGAAGAGCCCTCTCAGTCCATTGCGCTTGTAAATGTGCTTGACACAGTCCACGGGGCCGTTGTAGTGGCTACTCGCGTGGCCGTCCTGCACTTGCAGTCGGCACTTGATCAGGTCGGTCGGCGTGACGGCGATCGTCTGGCAAAAGCCACTAATCACACCTAGACACAGGGACCACAACCACGATGAGAAGGGTTGAACGCCAATAGAATTCGAAGGAAGAGAGCACGCACCGGCCGTGAAGACGGACTGCAGCTTGGGCAGTTGGGCGTTGTCGTCAATCACACGCAGCGTCCGTTCGTACGTCGCAAACATGATCGCATTGGTCCACGCACTACCAAACAGCGGCGATACCATGCCCTTGAAGAACCCGCGCGCGCCTTCATGTTGGAACTAGAATGCCACAAGACACATCTCGTTAGCCTCGACCCCATCAAATAGTTGCATACGGACCACGGCACGTACGGTTTGGCGCGCGCAGTCGATAGGTCCCTTGTAGAACGAGCTGTGCGTCTGCAATCGCACTTTAATCGTATCGAACGGCTGGCCGACGATGATGCCGCTGCAGCCGCCGACCGTGCCGGACGCAAAGTCCACGAACACAGAGTACTCTTGATGGCGCTCGACCGCTTCCATGGCGTCTAAAGCGATGGTGGCGTGCGGTTCGTGGATGCTGTCGACGCGCTCGTCTCGAGTGAGCGAGGAGAGAGACAGATAGGGAGGTGGTCAGCTGCTTCACGCGCACCTAACACGCACCGGCACGGCGTTGCAATAATGCGCTGGTCGACCGACGTGCGTCAGCGCTGAGCCAAAGACCTTCGGCCACAATCCGAGTGCCAGTCTATGTGCCGCTTGAGGACGAGCGAGCAGATCATCCCTCGCTTGAATGACTCCCAATCGTAATTTTCAATCGAAATTTACGTGACCTCTCTTGTACGATATTATATTTTGGCGATGATCGTTTTTACACTTTCGAGTACGTAATTACGATATGTATACAGCATACACTTGGGTACCCAATACTGTGTATACCGTTGTTGGTGTGTACCACACCGTTGGGGGGATCGGTCCTTTTGATTGGTTCTTGGTCGTTGGTTGGTGTCGAGCAGCTACCGCCGATGAACGGCGCTGCCTGTATTCTCGCATTCCAGACGCAGAACCTGTGAAGATCCGCATTCGCCGGCAAGCTTTTTTCGTGAACCATGCTCGTCCCCAAGAAGAACCGTATCGCTGTCTACTCCTACCTGTTCAAGGGTACGTTACTGTGAATTAAACGTACCCCTCCACCGGTCACCACCACGCGA
Organism: Pythium angustatum; assembly: GCA_023337915.1. Lineage (NCBI taxonomy): Eukaryota > Oomycota > Peronosporomycetes > Pythiales > Pythiaceae > Pythium > Pythium angustatum. The sequence goes on along the minus strand of JAADXQ010000613.1, from coordinate 3,993 downwards.
TGCCTGCCAATGCGACGCGCCCGCGCCAGCATCACCATCTTGCGAGTTCGTTGAGAGATGCAATGGAACCGCCTTTCCTGTCCACGACGTGCGAGCTGTCCACGAGAGATGACACGTAGTCGTAGATACCGAGAGACGAGAGTACAGGTTGCGATCGTGTGCAGTACCGGAATGCTGTGTGGTGCATTGCAATCGAGTGAAAGCGGAGCGCAGCGTTGGCGAGTGCGCGTGGAGGCAGCGCATCGCGTGGGGTGTGGTCGAGTGGAGAGATCGATTGACGAGGCGATCAGCAGGATCTGACGGATGTGTATCATTTCTTCTGTGGACGTACAGAGGGTGTGATGGTCGCCCAGAAGGACTTCGCCAAGCCGCAGCACGAGTCGGTTGAGGTGCCGAACCTTCAGGTGATCAAGCTCCTCACCTCGCTCAAGTCGCGTGGCTACGTGAAGGAGACCTTCAACTGGCAGTGGTACTACTGGTACCTCACCAACGAGGGTATCGAGTACCTGCGCGCGTACCTGCACCTCCCGGCGGAGATCGTGCCGGCCACGCTCAAGAAGCAGGCCGCTCGCCCGACGCGCCCGCAGGCGCCGGGCGCCGCCGGTGGTTTCGGCCGTGGTCGCTTCGACAAGGACAAGGGTGTCGGCCCGTCGGGCGACTTCAACCCGGAGTTCGTACGTGACCCCGTCTCTCTTGTCTTTTCTTATTCGTGCAGCTATCGGAGACTGACTTTGGTGTTGTTGTTTCGCTTGTGCGTCACAGCGTCGTGGTGGCCAGGACGGTTACCGTCGTGAGGCCGCGAACTAAGCTGCTGTAAATTAAGGACGACGTGTTTTATCCCGCGAATAAAATGCGCGTTTGTCGGCATCGCACACACACCTACTCTCCGCGGAAGCTCCGCATTGCTCTTGTTGCTCCATTTTCTTTTGTTCTTCTGGTCGCTGCAACTGACTGTGACGCGTACCGTACACCCTCTGATTTGTGATCACCTCACCACCAACTTTCACTTTCAGAGGGGAAATCCTTTCAGCTTCCCCCCAATCTCGGCAACTTCAAAGTCGTGGCATCATGGACACCTTAGCCGCGCCGTCGGTCGCTGCCGCCGCGGCTCTCGCTGGAAGTGACGCACCGCGACTCTCGGTCAGCGATCTCTTCAATGCGCAGGCGGTACACGCAACGTACGAGCGACTCGTCGACGTCATCAACGCGCAGGCGGCGGCCGTTGAGACGCTCTCGAAACGCCTCGCGTCGCTCGAGACCACGTCGCGTCACGCGGTCGCAGCACAGCGGAGCGCGCTGCAGCAAGCCGACGTCCTGGCTGTGGAGCTCGAGCGGCTGCAAGAGACGCAGACACGTGCAGACGCGGCGCGGCGTAGCCAGCAGAGTCGAGTGGACGAGCTCGTGCTCGTGGTCAGTCGCGACGCCAAGCTGCTCGAAACGACGGTGGACCGCATGACGCGACTGGAACGAGAGCTGGATACGACACGGGCGCAGCTGCAGCAGGAGATGGCGCCCATGGATCTCGTCCTGCGGTACGGATTCCTATTCAAGGTACACGAGGTCGCCTGCTCGTAGCTGACGAGAGCGCTCTTGTGACAGGTTGCAGGATGCTCAGGATCGCGTCCACGATCGCGTTGCAGCCATTGATGGGCGACTGGACAGCAAGCTCGACAAGGTGCGGTCCACAAAGAGAAGTTTACCTTTGTGGGTGGAGACTGCGATGTCTAATAAGAGAGATCTCGTCGTTACGTGTCTGTGTGTGGCTGCAGTCCGAGATGAGTCGACTAGACGGCGTCGTGGCCACGATTCAAGCGTTTGCACCGACCGCGACGCAGCTCACGACTCGCGTCGCGCATGTGGAAACCGCTCACGCACAACTAAAGCTCACTGTCGACGACGAAGCGACACGAACGAACGAATTGGAACGCGAGATCAGCCACATCCGTTCGGATCTGGACGGCAAAGTGGATCGCGTCGTGTGGCAAGAGTATACCGAGACGACGCTCGCGACAACGCTGGGGCAGCTACAGAGAGACACGACCGCAACGAGTAGTGTCGTGAATGAGCTCGTGCACCGTGGTGTCTCGCTCGAGACTAGCTACCGTACACTGTCGTCCAAGCTCACGTCGGTCTCCGCGGCCATGGCAAGCGAACTCGCGTCTTTCCGAATCCAGACCACGGTGAGGGATTCACGCATGCGCCAGCACGACCATGTTCTGTGTATTAACGCTGGCGTCGTATCATAGAGTGAACTGAAGACGAAGCTGGCGCGTAGTGAGATCGACACGACGCTCAAGGACATTCAGCACGAGCTGAGTTGCAAGGCATGGCGGAAAGATACACGGGCGCTGCGTGACGATCTCGCACAACTCACGACCCACTTCGACGACGTCGTGCACCAAGTGGCGCTCAGTACACGCTTTGTCAAGTGGTACGCAACCCGCGGCGAGTCGTTTGAGCGGAACTGGAACGTCGTCGAGTCCCAACTCGAACGCGTGGCACGGGCGTCGGCGCCGCACCTGCGAGAACCGTTTGGCGATCAAGTGCGCTACACAAATTGACACGTATCCTATACTGATCAAAAGTTAGGGGGCATGGACAGTTTCACGCCGGACGTGGCGCGGATGAGCTCTCGCTGGTTGCCAGTGACCGGCGCTTCGGTATCGACGACCGACGTCAACGGGTTGCCAATCGGAAGCACATTGTTGGGACCGTCTTTCAGCATCTTCATGTGTCGCTGGAGCATCAAGCGAATCACTTCGACTTTCTCGTCACCGGTCAAGACCTTCTTGACGCGCAGTGCCATGATCACACGTTTCCCTGCGTAGCGCAAGTTTTTCGATTTAAACGGTTGTCGGCTTGCCTGTCCATCGGCATGCGAGCGAGACGTGGACGACTGGGGCGACCTTGACGTGTCGGACGCTGGCGTCGACGTTCCGATGGCTGGGGCTGGTCGAAGCCCTTCAAGATTGAGCGGGAGCACGACCGCTCCTTTGCCTGGGAGCGAATCCCGTCGACCCGTCGACGCGTGCGAGTCGGAGGCCGACGATCCAGACGAACCCGCCGCGTTAGCTGCACCACTCGGCTGGGCCCATTGACTTTTGGTCACGAAATGCGCCGACGACGGCCGCGACCCTACCGACAAGTCGCCTGCCGACGACGTGCGGTCCGAGAACTCGCTAATCCGTGCCCGGAAGGTCGTGACCAGTGTCTTGTCGCCGTCGCGCACCGACATGTTGGCGCTGGATGCGTATTTCTTGGCGTTGTTGGTGGATGTCACCGGCATCTTGGACGGATCGGTACTCTCGAGCGTCACGCGTCTCGATTTCGGCGTCAGCAGCATTTCGAGTGACGCCCGTCGACGCTCGCTGGACGTGACTTCCGTGATGAACTCTTGTCGCCAGTTGTCCAGTTCTTCTTGAATGCGTGCCGTCGCGATCGGTTTGGGGAGTACGTCCTAGTCAATCAAGGGTCATGTTGGTGAGTCCTGACGGCGTCAACACCCATACCAACCACCAGGAGCGCCACTCACCTTCACGACCCTGGGATCGGAATCCAGCTCCTCGAGTGCAGTGCGATTTTGCTGAAGGCAACGAGTCGTGTGTGAGCGATGCAAAGCCTCATAACCCGAAAGGAAAACGACCGACTCGACGACGATCACTGACATCGTTTCGCAAGGTCGGGTTTGCGCCCAGTTGCAGCAGCAGTTCGACACAGCGAATGCTTTTGCCAATGGCTACGAATCAACCACAAGACGCTCCATCAACCAAGTGCATGCCGCCTCTCGAAACGCCACGAGACCACAAACCTGCTTTGTGCAGCGGTGTGTCTTTGCTCTCGGTGCGCGCATTTGCGTCGACCTTGGCGTCGATCACGAGGTACTTGACGACCTCGTCGTGGTCCTTGCGGCACGCGTGATGCAGTGCATTGCGGCCATTGGCGTCCACGATTGCGACCGACGCACCGGCTTTGATCAGTGCCTGCACACACGCG
>JAADXQ010000612.1:0-10876 GCA_023337915.1 Pythium angustatum | reverse complement strand
GAGAACAACCACTCAGTGAACTTGGGGAGGTCGTCATCTTCGTCGACTTGCCCTGCATCGTCGATCGCCTTTGACCGTGTGAAAGCGGCTGGGTATCGAACTACCGCGCGTTGCAACTTCAAAATCGCTTTCGTGATCATATCCTCCAATATTTGCACATCCGTCTCACCAATTCGTGCATCTCTTCCACACATCTTGAGTGAGAAGAGGAAGTTCTTGAGACATCTCAACCCGAAGGCTTGTACTACTTGGACGTCTTCTTCTCGAAGCGAGCGAAGGAAGTAGCTGATGGCTGTAGCCGCACCAGTGCGCTGCGCTGTTCCGGGATGACGACACAATGAGAAAAGCCGTTGGAACACTGTTTCTGCCTTTGCTAGACCTCGCGTCGCATCTGCAATACCTGCTTCGACTGACGAGGTCAGACACGTTGAGAGGCATTTTCCAGACATTTCTCGAATCGCTGTGCTGGTTTCATGGGATAATCCGTCGATAAGCTGGTCCAGTAGTCCGGCAAACTCGTGAGGAAACGTATCGCTCCCGTGGCACATCCAGCGGGTTACTTGGAACAAAAGAGGTTCGAACAGCGATCTACAGATCTTCTCGGTATCAGTTGCAAGACTGATAACAGTGGGGAACACAGTTTTCCACACAGAGTGATACTCTGACTTGGCTCCGCTCGTGTGGGGATGAGTCGCAGTCTTGCCACAGAGGTAACATACAAGTGCGTGATATAATTCACAAGCAGCCGTCTTCACTCGTCGATCGGTACTTTCACACGCGACACCACCAAAATGAGTGAAGAGACTGTCGAGCGGAAGATCGGCTGACACCTCTCCAAGGATGACGGACAGGTTTAATGCATTCGCTGAGAACCCCCGGCGGCTGGTTTCCTTGAGGTCGCCGGAATCTCGGCTAAGGATGAGAGATGCTTGACCGCCAGACTTGCCTAGAAAAGACATCACGCGCCGTTGTAGCTTCATCCAATCAGAGTCACTGGACGCTTCCGTGACTACTGCGTCCTTGTCTTTTGGCAAATCTTGCGCTGTCGAATCTCCCAATGTGGGGGTGTTTTGGTCGAGGTATACAGCGAGACAAGGAATAATGTGGTCGAAAGCTGTCCCTAACGACTTTGGTTCAGCCACTTGCCATCTTTCGAGACCGGTAAGCGCCATATCGGCGGCTGGAAGGAATGATCTGCCGATCAGCAGTGCAGGTACAACAGCTTTGGCGAAGTCTTCGACCGGAAGAAGGCTGACTGGTGTCGCAAGAACACACCCGGACGTCGCAACGAGGAGCTCGTCTTTGTAGAACCGAAGATTGTGGACTACACGCCGGTTGAAAGCCCCATACTGAGAACGAAGCGCGCTAGTAGACTCGCCTATCGCCTGTGATGTTGCTCCTTCATCTTCATCAAACAGCTGCAGCGAGTCGGCCGCGATTGCGAGAACTCGGAGGACACGATAAAAAGCTGAAACCAGAGGTAGCTTTTTCGACTTCTCAAACATTGACATCATTGTGCTTGGAATCTGTAGCATCAATGGCTCAGCAGCTATCCCCAAAGTGTGGCACAATTGCTCATGGGAAAGGACGCACCCAGAAGCGCAGCTGACTCGGCTCGAGTTGTGGGACAAGTCTCTCGATGAATTCTGTCAAGTTGAGCATGATCGAGTGGTCTCGAGGGACGTTGGGCTGAGTGCATGACACACAGAGGAGTTAGAGAACCATATAATCTGGAACTCGCTGTACAAGATAGTCATTATCGGTAAACGAACCTTGTAGCCTCCGCTGCTCGTCCCCGCTCGAGCTTCATGCAAATCGTACTGGTAACTTAGATCCAGGTTGTTGATGATATCCGACAATGAATGCAGCAGAGCATTCAGAATAGAGAGGCGTTCGGCCATGTGCGAATTGAAGGTCGCTGTGTCGCTCGACATCTTCGTGAGCTCGTTTTTCACTTTGGTGATGTCCTTGCTCTTGTACTTTAGATATTTTTTGCCCCGCAGCATAGCGATCCACAGGTCTTCGTATTCGTACAAAAGCTTTGTCTCAGGGTTGCCCGTCTCTGGATGATAGAAGATCACCTATGAGAGCAAAACCGTGTTATGCCGTGTGTGTCAACATCGGCATCTGTGCAGAAAAACTCACCATGCCCTGTATGTCTGTAATGTTCGACAAAGTCAGCAGGAGCAGATGATTCACAACTCGACCCAGTAAGCGTAGTTGTGCTCCCTGTGCTTGTGATGCTCGTACGATCAATAGAATGGTCTTGTACAGGGTGATCTTAGTCTTCCACACGCACTGAGGGTACACGTTGAGAACATGCATCAACATGTCTTCGACGAATGCGACGTAGCCGCTGTCAAAACTGGACGTGCGCGGCTAAATTCAGTGGCACCGGGTGTCAGTACAAAGAAGCTCGCAATCCAATCCGACAGCCCGGTATTACCTGCTGCATAAACTCCGCAAAACACTGAAGAAAACTCGAGAAAGTGGACCACCGACTCACGGTCGCCCGTTCGTCAAGAACGAGGAGGTTCTCACCGAACTTACGCAGACGGTCCTCAATTTTGGAAAATCCAGCTTCACCCAGGTAGAGTACAATCGACGCGGACAGATGTCCGAGAGTCTGCAGTGCGAAGGCCACGTTCATGCCCGATGTAGTACTTTCCGCCAGCACCGGCAGCAGATCCTTCAAAAGCCGATTGAGGGTCTTTTTACGCTGATCATCCTTGTCCGCAGCCATATAGGTTCCAATCACGCTCATGACAATGTTCGATGCTGAAAAAGCATTTTCTTTCACCTGCAGATGTTGACGTCAATGAAAACAAAGTTTGGTACGGATGTAATGGAGTAGAGAACAGACCTCCGCCTCGTACCTTCTTGGTGGCCGACAGCATACAGTGCTTCATGAAGGAGAACCACGTGTAAGCGTTTGCGCCGATATCGTCGCCGAACAAACTAGCGTGAAATGCCAGAAACTGGAGCGCTGCCTTGGTTACTTGGTACCGTGACATTTGGCCATCCACCGTCGTAGCCAGAATTCGATGCAGATACCTGGACCATTTCATCGCCATTGGTCAACCATTCCAGCCCATCCTGACGCACAAAACCAACCAGACGCTTCGCTCACGTGTAGAGTTGTTGCCGCTTGGTATTGTCCTTGTCCCCATTGTACCGCGCGGCGTCAAACACCAGTAGCCGTGCGAGCGCCTGAAGCAGTCCGTTGATCAGCAGCATCTCGGGTGCGTTCGTCGCAAACTGCTTCTCCAGTTGGTCCTCGATCCACGGCAGCAGTTGTTGTACTTTTGGTTCAATGTGCGATGGAAAGACAGTCGCAATGTAGCCAATCACTTCAAGCATCGTGCCCTTCGCCGTCTGGGTCGCTTTGCTGAACTTGAGGTCGTGGAAGAGCTTGTCGACGTAGCCAGACGGGTCGAGATCTTCGGCCGTGACTCTCGTCTCGGCATACTTGAGCACATTGATGACGACATCGAGCGCTTCGGTGCGCACTTTGTTGGACCAGTCGCCGCGGGCAATCACTTGGCATCGGCGCGTGGTCTCGACCACGTGGCTCCGTGTGACGGCGACGTGGCTGCCAAAGGTCTTCACGAACGCAGCCAGCAGCTCCAGCACTTTGATCCGCGCGTGCGAGATCTCACGCTTCCGAATATCTTCGCTCATCGTACCACTCGCGTCGAGAAACGCGAGAAGGCTGGGCGGATCTGCGCTCTGAAAGACGTAGATTGTCGCTTGCTGCGCGAGCGCGCGGGAACGCACCATGCAGTCTGCGACCGCCCGCTGCAGGTGATCCAAACTCTCCTCCACGCTCTCCACGGCATGTTCATTCTCTAGATACGCCACCAGCTCCTTGAGTCGGTCGCGCACTTTGTCGGCCATGCCGGTCCTTCGCTTTCACCACACCTCCCGCTCCGTTTCCGTAATGATGGATCATGAACACCCCTGGAAATTGGGGTCAACGGGCAAGTCTGCACCTCGTAAGTTCGTGTAAAGTTCGTTTTACAATAATTGCGAGTGACAATTATTGGATCTATACCTCCTCAACTATCTGCGGACAAGGTCTTCAACATCGACTGGATGGAAGTCGCCCTTCGACTTCTCCACGAACACGACGCCTTGCTCGATGAGGATATGGAGCTTGCCAAAGATGTACACCTGCTGGCCGTCGTGACGCCCCTTCGGCATGAATGTGAGATTGTTCTCGATGGCGAGATGCTCCACCAGATCACGGAGGTTGATGCTGTGGGATGCCTTCGGCGGCTGCTTGGTCTGGCGAGATGGTATGGGTTCTTCTTCAACAGGATCCGCTGCTGTTGCCTTGACGAGAGCCTCTTGGTAGCTCGTTGGTGCGAATCGATTGAGCTCTGGAACCGCATGGTTGCTGTCGAGCTCTCTCGTGATGGCAGCCTCCAGCAAAACCAACGCGCCGTGGAAGTGAATAAGAAGACGCGCTTCTGTCGCTAGCTGATGCTTCCCGAAGAACTTCTTCCATCCCATGTACCACGTCTCAAGCTCGGCCAAATCGGGCTTTTCTGCGACCCACTTCCGCAACACCTTTAGCCACTTCGGGAAGAACTCGCCGTCAAACAATGCCACAAACTGCCGCTCTGGAATGTAGCCATGCCATGCCAGAACCCAGCGCAACGCATCCAGCGACTGGTTGTGTGGGTCAACTTGAAACTCTCGATGAAGGCACCGAATCAACTTCCGAAGAATGTGCCGGTGGGTGAACTTCCCGTACTCGGCTTCCCCCCAGATCACCCGCCAGGGCGTGATGACTGGTAATACTGAAAAGTCAGACGGATGCCATTGGGAAAGTGCATTGCCCAGCGCGAGCTGTACGTCTGGATAGATAGATTCGAGACTGCTCGACTCGAGATGAGCTGACCACGGCGCTAGCCACTCGTGCATCATCGTCGACTTCGCTTCTGGTCTCCATCTCTGGCATTCACTCTTCAGCTTCGGCAACACAAGCTGATGCAAGAAACCCGCTGCAAACTCGTCCGATAGATGCGGTCGAAAAACGCGAAACCACTCAGCGCATACATCGGGATCTCGCTTGACATCCCATTGGACGTTGACCATCTGAACGACCCCCGGCCACAGAGTCTCTTCGAGGATATAGTTGTAGACGTCATCTCCCAGTGAGCTAGACTTCTCTCGAATGTGGTGGAGAACGCCAAAACCGCTTCCAGTCATGTCGGTATCATCTCCGTCCGGCGACTCCATCAGAAAGAGCTGTAACTGCTGAAACTGCGCCAGCACAAACTGCAACGCGTTCTCGTTAAGCATGTTCGACGAAAGCGCCAATGACTTGAGCGTTGCATTGACGAGCGAGGGTGTGATCTGCAGAACCTTGTATGCTTCAAACTCGCGAGGGTGGCATGCTCGAATCTCTCGCATGGCGTCAAAAACCTTCTCCACGGACAGGCTTTCGCTTGCACTCGCTGCTATAGATTCTAGCTGCGCCATTCTCTGCACCATATCATCAGTTCTTGACCAGCGCAATGTGTCGTTTTCTACTTGTGAGGTGAGGATCTTCGCTTCTTTCTTCATGCTGTCGAGGGTAGCTGTGTTTGTATCGATCTTTTGCGTGAGGTCGTAGATCCTCCCCTGAGACAGATTGACGACCATGCGAACATTGTAGATGAGCTCTTCACCGAGCTTTGGACGCGCGGCGTCCAGCTTGTCTTGGCCAACGTAGGCGTCTGTGAGTTGGTCAAGCACTCGAACGTCAGGGCCGCGCATGTCGAGAATGATCTCATTCCGAGCCTTCTTTGTATGGGCCTCATGGCTCACTTCGGTAGCCTTCTTATAACTTCGTCCTCCCGTGGGCACCTTGCGCTTGCGCCAGAGAGAATCGTCTTCTTCCAGCGCCTCGCGCTCTCGCTTCTGCCGCTCGTCTTCTTCATTGTCGTCGAGCGCTTCGCCTCGTAGTTCCTTCTCGATGCGCTTGTTCTGTTTGAGACTGCCGGCCTCTTTGAAGCTGCCGAATCCGAGACCCATTTGATTCGGACGTTGGACAACCTCCAATGTTGCCGACACGCCCTTCTCTTCCTTGCCTAATCGGCCCGTGAAGCCCATTTTCGCCATCATCTTCAGACCGAATCCCGTTGTGTGCTTCTGCCACGTGAATTTGCGCTTTAGTTCGGCCTCCGACAACACTCTCGCCTTCTCCGTAGCACCGCCATCTTCCATCTCCACATCTGCGCTCCCTGCTGGCTCGTGGCCCAACCCGGCGTACGCCGGGACTGTGCTCTCCTCCTCCCACGTTTCTTCGTCCGCAAAGTTGCGGCGCATCGCTGCTTGCATCATCGGATTCATCGTGCCTTCTGGATCATTCGGCGAGTCCGTTGGTCGTGTCGACGTCGACGTCGAATCCTCGGCCTTTGCCCCGCGGCGAAAGAGCTGAGCGAAGTCGGCGTTCGTCAACCCGCCTGCCATCCTCGATCGCTGCTGGTGTCGGGCGTGTCTTTGGCAAGGACCGTTTTTACTGGCGGATTGGCCACACTGCCCAAATTTTCTCCGCCGGAAAGGTTAAAACGTGAGTTTATGCGAGAAGTTACCCTGAGCATGCGCTTAAGTACGAACACGATTTCCCGAATTTTGCGTTTACGTTTTCGGAATAGTATGGGCAGCCTCATCAGGTCATCAGGAGTGGTGCATCCATTTTTCTATGTTATCTCTTTTGCATCACTCGATTTGAGCATTCTGGACCTTCGAACGTCCTTCGAACGTGCATTCGTGCAAGACTCGACCAGGTGGAAGAGTGGCGAACGCTCGCAATTAGCGGCGGCCGCCATCGTTGTAGCGACCAGCATCATTGGATCGCCCGCCGTCATTGTAGCGACCGCCATCGTTGTAGCGACCACTGTCATTGAAGCGCGAGCCTCCATCACGGCGATCATCCCAACGCGAGTACGTACGATCGCCACCAGTGTTGGGCTGCGAGTAACCGTTGCTACCACCCTCTCGGTGGTACGACGAGGACGACGTTGGGCGTTGAGCGAATGGCGCGCTGTTGCTGCTCGACTCGTTGCGACCGTACGCAGTCGGTGGAGCATGTGCGGGGCGAGACGAGTGACTACTAGTCGGTGCAACCAGGGCCTTCATCTTGAAGAACTGTAGTGCCTGGCTCAGCGTCGGGAGAATCGAGGACTCGATGCGACCGAAGTAGCGGAAACCATTCGGCTTCACTTCCATGTGGCAACTGTGCGGGGTCGAGCGCGCAATGAACGTGATGGAGAAGCACCCAGGAAACTTGGTGTACAAATGGAGGACGTACGGAATTCGCGCTGGGTGCGCTTTCTTTTGCTTGATCAGGTCCTCGTGAACTTCTTCCAGGGATGCATTCTTGAAATACTTGTACTTCACGACTTCATCCACCAAGTCGTTCATGGGATCCACAAAGCGAGCAATAAGTTCGTCGATGGACTCGAACGTTTCCTCTTTGATCACGAGCTTCTGTCCCAAGCGTGTCTCCGATGGCTTATCCTTTTCTAAGATATCGAAATGGCGGTAAACACCATCCAACATCTTCCAAGTCAGGGTCAAATGGTCTGATCCCAGCGTACTCGGACGGATCACAACGTCACCGACGGGCTGTTCACGAAGGTGCTGCATGGCCGACTGACAATTGACGTTCTTGAACAGTTGATGACCAATCTGACGCTTCTTGCGCTTCGGTGGTCCAAGAGCACTGCGCCGTTCAGTAGCGTACACGTCGTTACCGTCGTCAATGACAAGTCGGTTGATAAGCTTGTCCAATCGATTGCTGCGGTCGGCTCGAATACGGTTTAAGACCGAGAAAGGGAGCAGCTTCTGGTTCTTGTCATCAAAGGATCGCAAATCCTGTATCGAGCGCTCATTGCACCCCAGAGCAGCTTCGAAACGACCGTTGGGGTCCTTCCTGAGTTCCAGTACTCGAGCATTCACCGTGATCCCTTTAGGAAAGCCGTTCGCCTTCAGGTAGGTTTCATCGTTGATGTAGTCTGGTAGGTGATCTTTCCTCAACGAAGCGCGCATTCCGTTGTGGAGCCGAACGCGAACAAACTCGTTGCCAGCCATGTGGAGCAGAGTACATGGGACGATCATACCTTCGTGGAAAGTGTCCTTGCTTTCGCCACTCAACAAGATGAAGAGCTCATCCTCGCGAGGCATTTCATACGGCTTTCGCTTGTCGAAATACGGATAGCGAAGTTCACGTTTGATGTACTCAAGTGTCAGCAGTTTCGGGCCCTTCTTCTGCAACTCGAGTCGACTGGCATAAGCAGGCAAGTCAAGCTCGGAAAGAGCGTCTTGGATCTCGCCGTCAGTCAAACGAATAAGACGATCTCTCGACTTGTTTTTGATCGCGGTAGCGGACTGGAACATCGTATCTTCAACGGCGTATGAATATTGATTCGGGTCATACATGTCGATAGTTGAGTTGTTGTTCGCGTCACCACACATTTTCACCGCCATGTAGTAACTCTCCGGGTGAATCCTCGTGTCATCCAACGGGTTGAGCGGTGCATCCTTCAATGTGTCACGTTCACGAATTCGAACAAAACCAGCCGAGTTTCTGTAGACGATCTTGCCGACAAGGCCCTTGGACAGCAAGTCTTGTCTGCGCTCAATGTAGCTCTTCGCACGAACCTTGTCTAGAAGCGACGCTGCTTTGACAGGTCCTAGACCACAGATGAACTGCAGCTGGTATGAGGCGTGTTTGTGGTTTGCGAGCAGGTTGATATCAACACCTTGCTTGTTGGTCACTTGAGCAAAAACCCGGTCGTACTCTCGAAGGAGCATCTCTTTCACAAGAGAATGCTGCAGCTCATGTACGTTCAGGTATAGAAGCTCGCGGCCACGCATGGGGTCATTGAGTGCATGGTTGCCCCACATTGCCGCCAACTCTGATGCTGGATTGCGCAAGTACCGTGCCAACCCGATCGCGGCTCGAACCGCTTCCGACTCTTCCGGGAACTCTTGCTCTGCTCGCTTGGATCTGCTGTACATGCTCGCCACATCATCCTTCAGGAAGGTAATCTCCATCCAGTCCTTGCCATTGCGCTTCCCAAAAATATTAGCGTCGTCTCGACCCAGTTCGTGACGCACAGCATCCACAAGTTCACCCATGTCCATACACTTCATTCCCCCAGAGACGTTGATCACAACAACATCTGTTCGCGAATGCTCTTGGAGAAACCGGAACAACGTGTTTGTGAGGGTGCGAATGTGCTTCTCTTCGCGGCGGCAATAGCCCTGAGTCTTGTCAACGAGCTCTCCATTGTCATCGAGGGCGACCATGTGCATGATTGCTTCGGGTCCGTTCTCTACCCAGATGGAGATGATGTATGGTTCAGTGCCGTCTTTCGACTCGTAAGGTCTCACGGAAAGACGACGGCGCATCGCGCCTCCACACTCCTTCACAACGAACTCACGAGACGCCACGAGCAGATCACGTCTCAGCTCGCTTTCAAAGGATGGTACCATGAACGAGCTCACAGCCTCTTGAAGAATCTGGTAACGTTGATTCTCCCACTCTTCATCTGGGCCATTGCTGTTGTCACTGTAGACGGCCTGAAGTTGATCGATCAGATCCTGCAGATTGTTGTTCACGATGGTAATGGTTACCAATCCTTCTTTCTCTGCGCGAGTAAGCCTCAACCACAGGCCCTTCATCGACAGCGCTTCCAACACTGGCATTCCATCCAGGTACTGCAGACCGTGACAGTAGTGAAACTCGTCAATCTCCTCCTGTCCCTTCACAGTTGCTTCAGTGAACAATCCCGCGTGTAAGCGGTACACTTCGCGCAGGCACTTGCGAATATTCGGCTCCGCAGCGATCCTGGTTGCTGCGATGTGACGGGCGCCACGCATAACGTCATCCACGACGGGAAATTCTTTCGAGGTGTACTTCTGGCCGAATACACCGGGGCTTTCTTCAGGAGTGGGAACGTCACGCATTGAGGGTTCGTGGTCGATGCCGACAAGAATGCCACCAAGAACAGTTGCATTCATCGTGAAAGCACTTGCAACTGGTCGGAGTCCGCCCTTGGTACAAATCTGGTAAAAGTTACGCCGAGCTGGTCGACGGTATTTCCGGTCCTGTGCCGCTTGCTCTTGCGAATCAGATCCATCAAGAGCGAAGAACTCGGCTACATCTTGGAAGCATTTCTCTTCGGGGACACGTGTCATCTCGTCGAAGCAGTTGCGGACGAATCGAGACTCTTTGGGAATAGAACCATCCACTGCCTTGACGATACCAGACTGGAAGGATTTGCTCTTACGCTGCAGTTTGTCCCACTTCACATCGAGGTCCAGAATCTCGTACAGATCACTTGAGTGTAAACCAGCAGGCTTCCAGAACTCCTTGCAGTATCTCTGGACAAATGCGGGCTCGAGCTTTTCGTCGTGGTAGAAGCGCAGCACACTGTCAATTGCAGACACGATCTCGCCGGGTGAGACACGCTTGTCATCCTTGTTCTTCATGATAAAATGACTAATCCATTCCGACTCGTCAGTTCGCTCCTCAGCATCCGGAAACTGACGCCCAGCGAATATTTCCTGGTACCGCTCCGGTAAATCCTTATCACGCACAGCGATGATCTCGGGTGTCATCATGTGCTCCTTGAGAACATCAGGCTCATATTTCTCCAACAAAGCCGCCTTCTTCGACTTCGGTGCGGGCTTCGACTCGCTCGGGAGAGCTCCTCGAGTAGCTTCAAGAAATCCTTCCATGTCGCCAAACAGCTCCTCAGCCTCACCCATCTGATAAACAGACGGACCTTGCATTGAGGCAGGAATCGGAGCTTGCTTGCGGCGTCGTCGAGGGCCCTCACGTCCTTCTTCGTCATCATCAACGATGAACTCATCG